>JANPWX010000175.1:3701343-3752688 GCA_024734555.1 Trochalopteron elliotii
TGTAGTGCATGTAAGATTCTCGGCGCGGCCGGCGCCCTGCGCCCCCCGCTCCGCCGCCGCCGGAGCGCCTCGCTGCCCGTCGGCCCCTACGTAACGCGCTACCTGAGCCAGCAGGTGGGAGCCGGGTGTGGAGGGAAGGGAGTTTCCTTGGGGAATTCGGGGGCGTTTTCCGCTGTCATGAACCTCGCAGTTTTTTAAAGAAACACTGAATGCTGGTTCTCTCTGGTGAAACGTTCCAAGCCTTGAGTATTCCGGTTAAGGGCAGCTATTCAGAGTGTCAGGTTGTCTGCTCTCTTTTGTGTCTGTGCACCGTATCCTGCCCCTGGAGCCCGTGTTCCCGCACACGCTGCACCCCTATCAGCAGCCAGGGCTGCGCGCCGCCGCTGCACCCAGATCGCGCTTGCAAATAGCACTTACGTGAGGATTTGTGTGTTTAACCACGGGATGGTTTGGGTTGGGAGGGACCGTAAAGATCCATCTAATTCCATCTTCCCCCCAGCCATGGGTAGGGACACTTTCCTCGGGATGGTGATGCCCTTTTGGTTTTTACTTTTTTTTTTTCTGTTATACCTTCTCTTTATTCTTTGCACATATATTTGTAGCTCTGTAGGCTATTGTATTAGTGCCCAGCTTTTCAAGTAATTTTCTGTGGCCTTTCACCTAAGCAAAAAGACTAAACAAATTCCAAAGTTCCCAGCCCCAGGGGGTACAAGGCTCCGTGCTGTCTTGGTTCTTCCTGGGAACCAAGGTTGAGAACAGCTCTTTGAGATACATTTCATGGACAAAGTACAGCTAGTACCAAAGGGGGGGCTCCAGAGAAGGGGCTTGACCTGGGGGAAATTGCATCACCACTTGTCCTCCTAATTAGTACTTTTTATCAATTTTACTAATTTCCTAAAACCTATAAAAATGTACTCACCCCTGTGGGGCTGGGCTTTTGTGGACATCTTTCCATAACTGCCTCTGAAAGCCTTCAGTGAAGATCCACTTTTATATTACCTCCTTGCTAACATTAGAAAGGAAACTTCTAATTTCCAACTTAGAAAAAAGGCAAACATGGAACAGATTTCTGTTACTAACATGAGCTTTGTCATCCTGTCTCCTTCAACAATTCGTTGGCGAAATCCCTGGCATGTGGAGAGATTGGAGGGCTCTGCAGTGTTGTCTTTAAGTGTTGGTGTGGTGGCTTCCTTGAATCACACTTGAAACCCACCTTGTTCATAGTTTTTCATAAAAGCAGTCAACAGTTCCTCTGGTGTGTTGAGGAGTGTCTGCATTGTGCCGTGTTCTGTACTTGGGTTTCTCAGGGGAGGCAATGGTTCTTTTTACTGGGAGGTGTAGTAAGGGAGGAGGATATTTTTCTACTACTCCCTTGGTTTGTTTAGACTCAGACTTGTAGCATGCATCTAAATTTCATGCCCTGGTCTACACAGGGAGTGGTGGGAAGGAGAAGGTGTTTAATTTACAGGCACAGGATTGTTTATGTTGGAAAAGACCTTTCAGATCATCCATTAGTCCAGTACTGCCAAGTGCACCACTAAACAGTGCTCTCAAGTGCCACGTCTACATCTCTTTTAAAAACCTCCAGGGTTGTTAATTCAACCACTTCTCTGAGAAACCTGTTCCAATGCTCGATAACTGTCTGTGAATAATTTCTTTTTTGTTAATCTCCTATCTAAATCTCTCTTGGTGCAACTTGTGGCTGGGTATCTTGGATGATATGTGGATTGAATATCTCCTGTGTCAGCTTTGTACAAGGTGAAGTTATGATGGACTGAGCAAATGGGAGAGAGAGAGAGAATAGCCATAAAGAAAACAGATAACCTGTGTTAGATTATTCTGAATAGCTGTGGAATAATTTATGGGTCAAGGTTGCTGGCATTTGAGGTGAGAAATGGGGAAGGATTTTAGTGAGAAATCCACTGAGATTACAGTCTCCCGTGGACCGTGTTACTGGTTTGAGAATGGATCTGTTCCACGGATCTCCCTGCATGAATCTTGGAATTTCTGTGTCTTGAAAACATCTTTGCCTAATGTTCACTGGGGTAATGATTTGAGATTTGTGTCCCTGCATTAACTCCTCCAACAGCCCTGGAGCCGGTGAGCATACTGCAGATACCTTCTGCAGTGTGTGGCCAGTGTTGGCCAGGATATCACTCCTGCAGCAGTGCTGTAATTAACGCTAATTGTCGTGGCACACTGGCTGTTGCACATTGTTATCATAGTGTCCGTGATACTAATTCTGTGCTGTGCTCTGAACCACCCTTTGTCACCATCTGTTACCCTTCTGTCCTCATCTCCTCCCGGGGCTGTGGCGTCACCTGGCTCTTCTCCTCAGCCCTGGCACAGACAGCCCAGGTGCCATCCAGCTGCCAGCAAAGCACCAGAGCTGTGGTGTAGTTGGGCTCTGTGGATTTTGGGATGTAGATGGGTATTGAGAGAAGAGTCGCAGTAACAATCTATTGAAAGTATTGATGCCACTTCTTGTTCACCCTTCTATCTCTTCCTCTCATGCTTCAAAGCAAAATCACATTGGCTGAGAGTGGCTGCTGCAGGAAAGAGGGAGCCCATTCACACGCCTGGAAATCCTTGCTTTCCTTGTCCAGAGACTTACTAATAGTGTTGAACAGAGCGTGAGAAGTGTGTTCATCAAAGATTTGAATTCTGCTGCCTGGCACTTGAAAGATACACTAAGGTCTAATCACAGAGAGCACAGGACACACTATCAGTAGCACAGTGTGTAGAACTGGTAGCATTCAGCCCTGACCAAACATGCACTCAGTGCTGTTGTCTGGGAATTTGTAATTGCATTATTATTCTGCAGCGCAACATAACAACTATGATTAGCATGTTAAATAAGGGGCAGTGATACTTTGCCACCTCTCAGGATTGTTGAAGTTTAATTACTTACATTATATTTCTTATGACATGAATTATCTGCTTGTGTTCCTTGCTGCCAAGTCTTTCTTCTTAGCTAAGGTTGCTGTTTTGATTTTTGTTTTTCTCTGTGGTGGTTTTCATCACAAGTTGAAATAACTTATCTAAAAGCATCCAATAGAAAAAAATACTTCATAGTATGGCAAAATATCACAAAGGAAACCTTTTTATACCTATTAATATTTAAGATACCTTTAGATGGTCTTTAAATATTTAATAGCTCTACAGAAGAAAACTTTGAAAGTGTAAATAGATTCCTTGCATGATTTGTTGTCTAAAAAGTTACTTCTTGATCACTGTGAATAATTTATTACTGCTGCACTTTGGAATCTCTGGGCATGACAGTCTATAGACGTGTAACATTGTATGAGGGTTTAGTATCAACTTTTAAATGTCACTGTGAATCAGTGACATTTAGGTCTGTTTTCATAAAAATGGAGAAATAACAGGATCAGAGTTAAGCTCAATGTTCTTTTGCATTAAACTTCCTCCTGTTTACCACTTTAAGTGTCAGACATCTGTGATGGTGGGGCTAAAGTCCAGAATATTGAGAAATCAGTCAAGCAGTGCCTGTGTCAGTGTGACTAGCATCTTAGCTTGCTTGCTGACTTGTGTATGTATTTAATAACTTTTATTATTTTGTCTTGGAGGTGTGATTTTTTTTCTTTTCCTCACCCTTCAAAAATAACTGATGTCTTTCAGCCCTCTACTCCTCCTGTGTGTAGAATGTATGGAGCTGTATCAGGATCACCAGTTTGGGGTGGCTTCTTTGTAAGCAGCTGTGTCTGTGACCACGGTTCAAATTCATTGGAATGATGTGGTGAGGCATCCAAGATCCATCTAGTTCTCTTTACCCAAGTAGAAATAATCTTACAGCACGCTGAGGAGGGTCTGGAGTCAGTAATTTCTGACCTTTGGGGAGCCTTGTCTTGTGCCTTTGTACCTCTGCCTTTGGCACACATACTAGTGTTACAAAAACCACAGCCTGAGGACTTGTGCTGCTTTATGTCCAGTGCTGCTGAGAGTGTGATGCCTTAAAATTCCTGATATTGGAAGGCTTCTCAGGGATAAACTCATCTTAGAAAGGAGAGTGGATGTGGTTATCGATTTCATAATTGATGGCTGTGTGAGACTCTGCTGGTGAGCCCTTCACCTCAGTCACAGTTTGTGAACTGCTTTGAATTTGTCCAAGAACCAATGTAACAAGTACAAATTAATTTTTGTTCAGCAACTTACTGAGCCTGGTCCTTCAATCAGATTCTTTTGAACTGATACATGTCAGGTGTCACCCCTTCTAAAAGAAGGATTCTGATTACATTTCATAATTTCCTAGGCTTCACACTTACGTCAGTATCTCATAATAAATTCACGTACAAGTCCTTGTGCTCTGAAATGCATCCACATTTCATATTGTGCATACATCAAAGAAAGATAAGTTGGAGCTTCAAAGTGACAGAGTTTAAAAAGTAATGCAATTTGATCCTTTCTAGCTTTATCAGGAGTCTTTAATACCCTATTTTTTATTACAGACTGAAATTTTGAAGTACAGGAAATAAAAGCCCTGATTGAAAATGTGAAAATTAGAATAGATATAAATGTTTTTTAAAGCTAATGAAGTAGTTTTTAATTATAGGTCTAAAACTTGCTTAGGAAGACACTGTGATTGGTTGAGGTTATAATTTTTAATTGTGGTTAGCATCTTATTGTGACTCAGGTTGGTGGCTCAGAATAGTAACAGATGTCGGGAATGGTTAAGATGGGTTTGTTTTTCATGCCTGGCACCATAATACAATAGCACTTTTGGCTTCTGGTGGAGGAAAAAAACAAAATGCTTTTTACAGAGCCCCTTGGTACCAATTAAAAGTTATGTCGGTGTTTAGAGAAGAAGTGATGCTGGTGTTTGTCTCTGAGGTGAATTACTTGGAATGTGTTTTACTCATCAAGTAGTACAGGAGTACTTGGCAGCCCTTACTCTGTGATTTCATAGCATGATTTAAAATGGGAACTGTAAGCTATAAACCAGGTCTGCAAGCAGGAACAATAGCTCTTATTCAGTGAACAGGAAAACGGGGAAGTACTTGTTAAAGCTTGTCAGTGAATTTTTATTTTTATGCACTACTTATCTGTGGGGTCACAATGCAGACATCAACTTCTCAAATTAAGCAGGAAACAATTTCCTCACCACTTGCAGCTTCTTCCTTCAAGTGAGCAGTTAATACTAGTGACTCAAAAAACTTCAATGATCACTGCTCCCTCACTGAAAGTGAGCATTTCATATCTCATTAGCTTTAATCGTTAAAAGCTGTAATGGGCCACTGAAAGATTTCTGATAGACTGTCTGGATTAAAGAAGGTCTAAAGAACAAAACAATAAGCAGAACTGCATATGGCTGAAGTAGCAAGCTGTTTACAAGCCAGATGTGCACGAGAACTCTGGTTAACTTCACTGAATTTGGCTTGTACCATGAGCTTCTACAAGTTGAAGCAAAGTCTTAGAGCTGGTTAGTTTTTGGGGTTTTTTTGGTTTTTTTGTGGTGGGGACTGGGTGAGGAGATACAGAGGAAAATGAAGTAAAAAAGAAAATTTTAAGTTCTGTGTCTGTTTCTTCATCTGACTTTGAAGAGGTCAAGACCAGCCATCAGCATATGAACTTGTTGTAGGTTGTGCAGATAATTTGTAGCATTTTGTCAGTTTGGTGAGAGTCCAGAAGTCAAATTTGATTATTTCATTTCAAGCTTTCAAAACCCGAATACTTTATTTCATGCATGCTGTAATATTTGGATTTTATGTCTAAAGCAGTGAGGCTTCTAAGAAATTTAGTGGGTAAACCAGGCTGTACTGGGCCATCTTACGAATACTTGCAGAATGGTTAATTTCTTTGTTTTCCAGGCATGTCAGTTCAGAGAATTAAGCATAGACAGAAGAATGGGAATTGTGTTTCTTTTAAGTTAGTAGATACCTCTTGCCTGTGGTGTAATGGGCTAATTTTCTTTTTTTATTTTAAATTTCTAGTTGCTGCCTCCTGTGCTTTAGTTCAGCTCTAGATGCATGTGGTATGTTCAGGTGTTTGGTGCTGTTACGGTGCTGTCAGCTGTGCTGTGTGTGGTTGGTGTTCTCTAAATGCACACAGTGAGCAAAGAACAAAACTTCTGATCCTTGTGGGCTGTTGCTTCTAACTTTAAATTGATGTAACAACTTTTTCCATTATTCATGCCTGCAGCCAAGATACAGAGATTGTGTACAAGTTCACCCTTGTGTCAAGCTTGAAGCCAAAGTGATTATGTGAAGATTAGCTGGAAAAGGTGCTTGTGGAGTAAAATTTGAGATGTGTGTCTCTTTGCTGAAGAGGAGCTGGCTCACTGAAAAGCCCACCTGCATGGGACACCATGGAGCCATAGTACCGTGTGATGTCCTTTCCCTCTGATTACTGATATGGATGTGCTTGGTGGTGCAGGAAGCTGCAGATGATATTTCCCTGAATGCTGCTGGTTTCCCCATCATCCTGTCCACCAGCATCTTGCAGCCCTGCAAGCAGAAGTTGTTCCTTGGTGTTGCAAGCTTGCCAAAGTAGCAGTTTTTACGTGGTATTTTTGCTATTGCATCAGGGTTGTAGAAGTAATCGCTGCTTTCCTGCTTTGTTTTCTGAAATTTTCTCTTCCACACCTCGATATTCATCAGAATTGGTGGCTACTAAGTACATGTTCCCCAGTGGCACATGTAAAATACTTAGTCTTTTAATACTGATAAACTCATCCCTACACTGAGCTTTTGTCATTTTTTGTATACTCTGCCTAATTAGATTATCTGGATGGATGACAGTTTTCCTCTTTGTTGTCACTGGTCATCTCTACTTCCTTGGATCCTCTGTTGCAGGATTAGCACTAGAAAATAAAATACAGTAACAGTGGTTGAACTTAAGCTGGGACAATGATAAAGCAAATTTATTTATAGTTCTGAAAACCTGTGAAATAAAACAAACCTGAATTAAACCTTTCAAAAATATTTAGCCAAGTAGACAGTTTTAGACCTTTTTGGGGTAGGGGTGGAGCTGGTTTAAATATTTAATGTGACTAAAAAATATCTTGGATCTGAAATGCTTTTATTCCCAGTGTCTTTAAAAAAAAAATTGAGGAAGTTTTTCAAATGAAAACTGTGTTCATCAGAGAAGATGAAACTTTGCAAATTCTTTTGCTTAAGCAATTAGTCCTACACAGAACTTTAGGTCAGTTCTGAAAAAACCTGGAATGCTTTTATGCTGCTTAATGTGTGACATTGACATTTCACATCCAATTTTTGCCTCTCCTCTGAAGTTAATCCTCTGAATGTGATGGATTTGTAATTCAATCTGGAAAGCACATGGAAAAAATTAGTGCCCTGTCCCTTTGCCTGTTAGGGATCTGAGAGACCTTGCACAAGGGTAACTTGCTGGTGTAGTGCATCTTGGTGCTTTTTTCAGCCCTGTGAAATCACTCCTTGTGAAGTAGGACTCTGAGCTTGGTTGTTCCCTGTGCCTTGCCCCATCCCTTGTCCTGTGTAAGAATTTCACCAGGAAAATAATGCCTTGAATGGAAGCATCAATGATGTGAACATTTGGGGTCGTTAGTAGTTTGTTGCAGAGTTATGTAGCTGGTGGAATCTGAGCAGCACAAGCCTCTTCATTGCTCTGAAAAGAGCCAGGTGGCAGGGGAATGGAGACTGGTTAAGAATGACAGTAGTAAAGCTGATTGAGGAGATTCCTGCCTTGGTCACCCATTCTTCTCCCTCTTGTGCTGGAGCTTTGTGACTCTCAAGTCTGGGGCAGAAAATGTTGAGAGTGCCTGTGGTACTTCTCCTTCCAAATGGAGGAGTTTTAACAGAGAATAGCCTCTTCCCTGTGTCTGCTGGAGGATTTTACACCTGAGTAATTAAAGCCTAAATGTGTTACCATTTTTACATGGTAAGCAGAATCTAGAGGTTGCAGCACAAAACTGTTAATGGTTTGTGGAAGCTGAAATCAATTTGTTTGTGTTCTCATTAGCTGGTTGGGCTTCCAACATAAAAATAACCTTTCATCATGTACTGTTTGTTTCTAACAAGGGCTGACCCGAGTACCCTGGTGCTTTCCTACAGCATATCCTGTAGCTGTTGAAATCTTCTTTGGTCTTTTCAATTGCCTGTCCAAACCCTGTGACTCAGGGCAGGGGTAAAGTTCCTGTCTGAAGTTTTCCTTATTTGTGTCTTTTAATCACTGAAGAGATAAATCAACGCTAAAATTCAAACTTCTTTAAACAGCATTGCAAGAGCAGGTGCTGTGATTTCTGCAGGATAATAGAAGCTTCAGAAAAATGCATGAAGTAAAGAATCATAGTCACATTTAGGCTGGAAAAGACCTTTTAAGATCATCAAGTCCATCTGTAATGTAACACTGCCAGGTTTATCACTAACTCATGTGCATTGTCAAAGGCCAGTGTATTCTCAAGGACTCAGTTGCAAAGAGAGATTCTTTCTATTACAAGGATCCTAAGCCTGCATTTGCTCTGGGGGCATATTTGGCTGGAAGCTCATTACAGTCAAGGAAAAATTGGTAACAGTTGTGCTAGACCATCTCAATAGTTGAGTAGAACTTGGAAACAATAAATAGTCAAAAAGCATATCTATTGTTGTCTGTATGGTTTTGTAAATGTAATAGATTAACAAATAAAATTAAATGTGGTGAACAAAACCTCTGAATTATGGAGCTTGTGGGAAATGACAGTGACAGAGTCAGTCTTACTTTGGATGAGCATATTCTGCTGGGTGGAAAACTGGCTGGATGGCTAAGCCCAGGGGGTGGTGGTGGGTGGGGTTAAATTCAGCTGCTGGTCTTCTGGAGAGCAGGAAGGCTCAGCAGAGGGATCTGGACAAGGTTGAATCTGTTGGCTGAGGCCAGTTGTATGAGGTTCAGCAAGGCAAAGTGCTCAGTCCTGCCCTTGGGTCACAACAACCCCAGGCACTGCTACCGGCCTGGGGAAGAATGGCTGGAAAGCTGCCCAGGGTAAAAGGATCTGGGAGTGCTGGTGAACAGCAGCTGAACATGGTCCAGGGTGTGCCCAGGTGACTGAGAAGGCCAATGGCATCCTGGCCTGGATCAGCAATGGCCAGCAGCACCAGGGCAGGGATTGTACCCCTGTACTCAGCACTGGTGAGCCCACACCTTGATCTGTGTTCAGTTTTGTGTCCCTCACTGCAAGAAAGACACTGAGGGGCTGGAGCGTGTCCAGAGAAGGGCAACTGAGCTGGAGATGTGTCTGAAGCACAATGCTGATGAGGAGTGGCTGAGGAAACTGAGGTGTTTAGCCTGGCGAGAGAGGCTGAGGAGAGACCTTAATGTTCTCTACAATTTTGTGAAAGGAGATTGTAGGGAGGTGGGTTTCTGTCTCTTGAGTAACAAGCAATAGAATGAGAAGAAATGGCCTCAAGTTGCAATAGGGGAGGTTTACGATAGTAGGAAATCTTCACTGAAAGGCTTGTCAGGCACTGCTACAGGATGTCCAGGAAGTGGTGGAATTGCCATCTCTGGAAGTGTTTAAAAGATGTGTGGATGTGGCTCTTGGGGATGTAGTTTAGGGATGGGCTTGTCAGTGCTAGGTTAATGGTTGGGCTCAGTCTTAAAGGTGTTGTTCCAGCCTAAGCAGTTCTGTTATTCTAATCTATGATCTTATCTCTTAAATTTCTGATATTATTTACATCTAAGACTTTCCAGTTAGTGGATTACACAGCCTGATGCAAAAAGGTGCAGTTTACATCTCCCTGCTCTTCCACAGAGCACCAAATGATTGTGCATTTCAACAGAGGGGTGCAAATCTTCAATCTCTGCTGTTCTTTACATAACTATCAGCCTTGAAAGCAAGGAAACACCTTGTTCCTTGCATTTAAAATTAAAAAGATGAAACAAAGCTGAGCTTGATTTCTTGTCTTTTTTTCCCTCCCTTTCCTGCACTGAGCAGGGACAAACAGAGAATCTTAGTCTTAGTAGGTACTGATGGGATAAAACCTCAGTCCTGGCAGGCTCAATAAAATCTGTCCCCCACCCCCTCCTCATTTGTTATACAAACATGACAAGAAAGTCCCTGCCCGCTTGAGCTTCAAATTTGAATAGAGGAAGCAAAGGTTATAAGAGGAAACAAAACTAATAGGGCCAGCTGACTGGAATCCCCCACAGCCCATCAGGAGTAAAAGCAGGAATGGAAACACATCAGTGAAATCCCAAGGAAGCTAAGGTCCAGACTGCTGTTCACACAGGAGGATATCCTCAGCCTATCCTGTATCTTCCTGTCCTCAGGAAATAATTCAGACAGGATGAGCCCTCAAAACAACTTCATGGACATTTGGGGAGTAAAGCATGACTTAAAATCCCCTGGCTTCTCACCAGTAAAACAACTGGCTTGATTTCACATGGAATATCCAGTTTGGGAAAATAAAGCTATCACATAGAGGACTGAAATTCAAGGCATCACAGAAAGGCTTTCAGACGCTCGCAACCTTGCCAGAAACCCAAAGGCTAAAAACTATCAGGTGCTGATTTACCACCTCAGATGGTGTTAGATGCTTTCAGTTAAAAACTGCCCTGTGAATTATAGTCTTTTTTTGGTAAAGGCTTGGCTTTGCTGCCCTGTCTGTGTAGTCACTGATGACCTTAAGGTGCTGCTGAGAAGGAAGTGGGTTTTAGCCCACATGTCCTGGTGTGTCTTTGTACTCTACTCATTGCCCAAGTTCCTGAATACTTCCACAAGTACATTAAGCAGACTAACATCTGTACAATAACTAACATCTGTTGTGCCTTTTTGTCTCCTCTCCAGGGGAGATGTGTGGCAGAGTGGCTTGTTTTATTTTAAATGGACTTTTAAAATAGCAAAAAAACAGATTACAAAAAAACCTCTCCTTGAGATAAATAATCTTTAAGAGCTCAACAAAAGCACATGGTACATGTGCACTTACAAGGTAAAGATACAGAAAGGTGCTGTATAGTTCAGACAGAAGGCACCAAGGTGGGTTTGGGCGTTCCTCCCAGTGTGAGTTTGTTCAGTAAACCAGTCCCGGGAATGTGCTTCACCCTGAGCTGATGAACTGCACTTCTCTGTAGACAGTTTCTCTGAGCTGAAGGATCAAGGCTGCTGACCTGAGCCTTCAGTCTGGTGCTCTCATCAGCCTCGTGGGCTCAATGCCTTGTGCTGCTCACTGATGTTTGTCATCCATCTCAGGGAGTGCAGTTCCCAGCAGCCCTGCCTTGGGTAGTGCCTACACTTCCATCAGAGCTGCCTGCCTTGCAAGCCATCTGCTGTGTGTTTGTTTTTATTTTCCCCAAATGCTTTGTGAGTCTTTGGACTCAAAGGTGTGCAGGAAAATACGAGGCTTTCTTAATGGAGCAGTGTTCACAAAGGTTTTTGTATGTGAAACTTAAATTTAGATGTTCACTTTGCCTGCCTGCCTGCCTCAGCTGACAGGAGTTTCTCTTAAAGACTTATTCACAACTTACAAGTTTCAGTGCTGCTTTTTCTAATTTTGTCCTTCCTCTCGTTAGTATCAGAATGACTGTTCTTGTGTCAGTAGATCATACTTTCATCTGTAAAACATTTGTGTTGCATCATGGGTGATGACTGTGTTGTTATTTTTTTGCCAAACTTGACTTGTTTACAGAAGCTTAGAACTTTGGGCTGAGTAAGTGGTTTGCATTAATTCTAGAATGGTTTAGTTTTAGAAGGGAACTTCGCCATCATCTCTTCAAACCTCCCACACAAAGCAGGGCCAATTTCAAAATTGTTTAGGATTCCTCAGAACCTTGTATGTACTGCTGACATCCTGGACACAGTTGTAATTATGAAAATTTTAATTGGAAAAACCACATATCTGCTAGCATACCATTACCATTGTTTTAACCAGCAGTTAAGGTATTTTAAATGTGTCCTAAACAGATTTTTTTTTCTTTTTGCTGTTGTGGTCTGGTTGTAAAAGTCATTGCTTTTATCTTACTCCTTTTGCCTAAGAGTGGGGAAAAAACCTTTCTGGTTCAATTTTGTAATGACATCTGCTTAAAGAAAAAAAGCTATAAAAATATCTGGTTGATTTGAGTACTACAGTAGGCTTTACACAGTTGCTGAGGTTTATTACCCCTTTGCAGGCCTGTTCTATAAGGAATGGTGAAATGAATTGTTTGAGTGAGACCCAGCAGCTCCTGTGCACAGCCTGTGCGCCTGCTGCACGGTTTGGCTACACAACAGCTCCATCTGCTGTTCCTGAACTGCAGCTTTCTCTGCGTGTCTAAACCTTCCACCTCACAATTTTATAGTGATTCTTGGGCTTCTTCCCTCTGGCTTGACAAATTTTAACACAGTTTTTACTCTTGTGAGAAGATACTCTGTGTTTTGATGTTCTGGATTTAAAAATTCTTTGAATTTCTTGGCAATAATCAGCATTTGTCACACTTTCTTCTCTGACTGCTTTACAAACATCGTGTTTTATTTTGGTTTGGATTTTTTTTTAATTCATGTTGTATGTTTTACCCTTGAAAAGACAAGCTACTACAAGGTATGAAGCCCTATCATCTAGAACTAAAGGAGTTTCTGCTCTTCACCTGAGTAATGGCTGCTTGATTTCTTTTTTTTTTCCTTTTTCTTGCAGAAGTATGGATTTTTGTTTGTTCTGCCTGGGATCTTACACATGTCCCCAGTTGGATGTGCTATGAATATGATGAACAGAGGCAATTTAGCTGTTGTGGGAGTGTCAATTTTTTACAGACTGAAGGAGGAATAGGAAAGAATAACATGGCTGATAGCAGTGAGGGAGTGTACAGCATGTCAGAGTCAAGACAGAGGATCATGACTCTTTGATCAGCATGGTTACTAAAACCACCAAAAGAGAACTTAAATTCTGTACTTTTCTCCCTCTTGGTTTTGAAAGACAGACTGACTAGAACATTGTGATTTTGCGGTTTGTTTTGGGGAAGTAGACTTGCAGATCACATCAGAGGAGAAACTGCAGTGAATCATATCTCTAAAGAAAACTAGCCATAATTTGGGAAAATATGTGCATGTTGGAGTATCGCTCTCCTAATTTTCTAGCTCCTGTGAAATAGGAATAGTAAGATGGGCTTTAGAATCTGTTCTGCACAATACTCTGCTGGATAAGCTCAGCCTGGTATCAAAAATTTTCTCTGTGTTTTTTTGTTTGGTTTGTTTGTTTGCTTGCTTGGGTTTTTTTTTTTGTTTTTTTTGTTTTTTTTTTTGTTTTGTTTTTGCTTTAGTTTTTCCTCTGTACTCTTTTTTTAATCTGTTGAATGTTAAGCTGCCTGTGCTGGCGTATATCTTTGTAGTTAGGAAAGTTGAAAAGTTTTTTGGCTGTAGTCCTCTAGCTGGCACTTTGGCTTCAAGCAGGAAGGATGCAGAATCAAGTTCTAAATCTAAATATTTAATTTTAGATGATTCCATAAAAGGCAAGCAGGACACATGGGCCTGTTTTTCCTATCTTTGGCAAGCAGCCTAACAAGAAATTTTAAATAGAAAAAGAATTTCCCCCGTTTACAAGCAGACGTGGAACAAAAGATGTGTTAGTTGTACTTCCTAATAGTGTTGGAGTTTATCAAACCATATGGTGACTTTTTAGATGTGCCTTAACTGATTGTTCTCTTTAATTGTCCCAAGGTCTGATGACCAGAGACTTTTTCAGTTGCTGACCTTGTTCTGCCTTTCTACATTTAATCACTCTTAATAGATGAACCTAAAATTAACAACTGTGCGGGTGAGTTGTCAGAGTGAAACAGGCTCAGCGTATGTGTCAGTACTGAAGTTCAGTGAAGGAGCTCTTTAAATATGCAGATGATAGCATCACCATGTACTTCTGAGTAAGGAGCAAATGGCCTCCCTGAGGAAAACTGTGAAAGTACATACAATAGTTTTATTTGGGTCTGGAAGCAGTCACTGAAGTTACTTATTGAAGGCAAAGACTTTGTCTCTTGTGTATGTCCCCACCATGCCCAGACCTGCATCTCCTCCTGTTGTAGCAGAGAGCTGCAGCACACTCCTCCTCCTGCTTGAGTCCAAGAGTGAGTAACCCTTGAGGGAGTTCAGAAAAGACATTTTGCAGCAGTTTCAGTACATCTGAAACAAGTTCCTGTGCTCTCTTTGAGCCAAAGCAAGTATAAGTACCTGGTGTGGAGTAGCTGGATCCTGCAGGTCAAGCATTAGGCTTTTCTGAGTTAGTGTGATAAAACAGCAAGTGCTTGGATTTGGATGTTATCTGCTGCTTTTCAACTTTAACTTGCAGATGTTCCCAAAATAGGGAATGTGAAAGTTTGTTTCCTGTAGCATCTGAGAGGTGTGGCAGAGTTTGGGTGTGAAGGCAGATGGATGAGAGCAGAGATCCTCAAGCCAGCAGATGTCAGGCTGTTACCACCGGCAGGAACTGTGACAGGAAAAGGTGGATTGATGTGCTGATGAAAGTCAAAATTGGGAAGCTGCAGGTCATCTTCAGCTGATGAATAAAAGTAGACAAGAACAGTGAATACATGGTAATTAAGTAGGATAGGTCTGGAGTAATTCTGTGGTTTGGTTTATTTTATATTTCATAGTCAAAGCCTATATGGGTATTCCAGAATAAGATTATACCTATGCAGGGAGTTACTTGTAACTTTGTCCAATGGATGAACTTGCCAGTGTGGGTGAATTCTAGAGGAAGGGTCGAGGTGGATGGTAGTACCAATCAGTGTGAGTAAAAGCTGGAAAAAAAATGATCTTAGGAATTGAGTTTCTAATGAGGGAATAAATCTAACACTGTGGGGTTTGACTTAAGGGGTGTGATGTCTATAGGCTGGCAATATTTGTAGAGCAGCGGTAAGCAATAAAAATACTTTCTAACAAGAATCTGTTTAAATTTAATTCTTATGCCAGAAGGAGGAGAGAAAGAAGAGGTGGGATTTTTGTTGGTTTTAGTTTTGGAGTTCTTTTTTGTTTAGTTTGCTGTTTTTTTCAGGGTTTTTTTTAAGAACTAGGCTAGTAAGGTTTTCCTGAGGGTCTGAACATCCTGTGATGACTCTTTACTTGTTGATACAGTTTTATTGCGTGAGATACTTTGTGATCTCTCAGCAGATTTGTCTAACTTCCTGAATATATTTAGAATATCTGGTGTTAAGTAGGATGCTATAAAAAGGGCATAGATTTTTTTTCTTAATGACTGAAAATAGCATTTCTCCTTCAGTTTATAGAGTATATCTACTTTTGACTATTTTTTTTCCACAAAGCAGAAATAATTTGATGAATTAGGAATATAAATTAATTTAATGACATATGTTTTTTTGTCTGTAAAGTAACCATCAGCACTCCCAGTGGGCTCCAGGACCAGTTCTAGCTCTCTGAACATGTTGCTGATGCCTGTTCTTACAGATTGATCACTTTGGATTTGATGAAAACCGAACATTCCAGCAGCGGTACCTGGTAGCAGATCAACACTGGAAGAAGGACAATGGGCCAATACTGTTCTACACAGGCAATGAAGGAGACATTGAGTGGTTCTGCAACAACACAGTAAGTGGGAAATAGTGGAATTACAGCCAGTAATGGCATACTGGAAAAGTGAGGAGGAGCAAGAAGATAGTCACAGAAGGTAGTTGAAAGATAAGTTTGTAATGATTGCTGTGATTGTTATAGGAGGAAGAGGAGGCTGAACAAAAGCAAAGAAAAAGTTTAAGGGGATTCAGGGTCCTGTTTGAAGCCCAAACAAACCAAAGGGATACACTTGTATTAAATTCCTGGAGCAATGAAGAAAATTTCTAGAGGAAACAGCATAGTTGCCCTGAGCTAACAATTCAGAATTTTGGACCAAATTGAACTTATCCTAGTACTTTAGATTCCCCAAGTAAAATGGAAGGTTTTCACGTTTGGATTTTTGTTTCTCTATTAAGAAAAATATGAAGGGAGCTAGAAATCAAAGCTCAAATTCTTGTTCTCTGCAGTACCTGTGGAAGTTTTTGCTTCCCTGACTGATACAAATGCAGAATGGAGTGTGGGTATTTTTCAGCCATTTCAATACAAAGTTCAGTAACACAACAAGAGGTGGCATGTGCTGAGCTCAAAGCCACCAAGGACTGCTTGCATGCTTTGTGCTGCCAGCAGAGGATCTGTCTGCTTCTTCTCATAGCTGGTGGTAACAGACTGTTATCAACAAGTAATAACAAGTTGTACTTATTTATTAGTTGAAAATAATTGTATTGCAATGCTTTAAGTTATTGCTTATTGCCAAACAAGTGTTGTGTTTTCTGTAATGTAGTCCAAGGACAAATACTTTTCTCCTGTAGCTTTTTTTATTTCCTGGGGATTAAGCTCATGCCATAGGAGTTCTATTAGAATTCCCTGTGTGTAGTCACAAAACAAGGATACTTAATAGCACTTAATAGCATTGAAATATGCATACTGTCTTTGTATATATTGCCTTCTGTAGGTTGATATCTGTTTTGTGTGCTTTCTTACTTAAATGATACCTTAAAACCAAATTGCACTCTGTCTTTCTAGTGGCATTTTGATAGTGATATCTTTCTAATGAAAGAATTGGAATACACTAGACTGAAACTAGAGGCTTTTAAACAAGTTGAAGCAATTCTTTTCAGTGTCTGTTTTCGTCCAACCAGGGTTTTATGTGGGATGTGGCTGAAGAACTTAATGCCATGTTGGTATTTGCTGAACATAGATATTATGGAGAATCTTTGCCCTTTGGGAATGAGTCTTTCAGTGTAAGTCATCTTTTGTCTTCCTAATAAATGCATTCCAACAAACATAATTCTGCATATTTTAATTCTTGCCAGGGAAATGAATGTTAACTTGAGTAAGATGTACCTTTTTTGTAACTATCAATTCTAGGGTAAAAAAAACCAAAACAAACCAACTCTAGAGTTTGGTGGTTTTTTTAGCGCTTCAAGGGACACCTGCAAAGAATATTGTGTTTGTTCTCAGGCACAGATTTAGACCTGTGATTTTAGCTGTAGACCTGATTTTATCTGTAGCTGCTGTGGGGAATAGAAAGACTGCTGCTGGAAAACACTAATGCTGTCTATAACCTGCCTTCTTTCTCTCAGGATTCCAAGCATCTCAATTACCTGACATCAGAACAAGCTCTGGCAGACTTTGCAGTACTTGTTGAGTACTTAAAGAGGACCATTGCAGGAGCCCAGCACAGTCCAGTCATAGCTATTGGAGGGTCTTATGGAGGAATGCTTGCAGCCTGGTTTAGGATGAAGTATCCTCATGTGGTGGTTGGGTGAGTGTGCTCCTCCTGCTTAAACAGAGCAGGCATTTGTTACTTCTGTGCTGTAAATATTACTGCTCTGGGAGAAGTATCATGATTCAAGCTGGCTTGAATTTTTCAGTACTGGGAGAAGGAATCAAGTTACTTTGAATTTGGGAAGAGGCGCTGTTTGCCTACCAAAGGCAGCTGTGGGTCAGCAGGTACTGGATGGTGTATTTTGTCTGAGTTATCTGTTGGATTTGTGAAAACAACACGTGAACACTGACTTGGCACCTATTTTTTTAAAAGGTCTCCAGACTTCCTGATGACTTTAGCAGGTCTTTAATCTCTTCAATATCCTAGTTACCTTCTTGGAAACAAGCTAGAGAGTTTATTTTCATGGTCTGGGCCTCTTTTCATTTGAGTTCACACAATGCCTAATGAGAAAGACCTAATTGATGGATAAGAATAAAAAACAATAAAGTAATCAAGTCTGAATTTCCACCTCTTGTATTTGCTGATACTGTTGCACCAATGTCCAAGACTTACATCCTCCAGCAGGGTATGGGAGACCACTTTGCAGGGTTCAGGATCTTTTTGTGTCCCTTTGCAGAGCTCTGGCAGCCTCTGCCCCGATCTGGCAGTTTGGTGATTTGGTTCCATGTGGCACGTTTTTCAGCATAGTGACCAATGATTTCAGAAAGAGTGGCCCAGGCTGCTCAGAGAGCATCCGGAATTCCTGGAATGCTATTAACCACCTTTCCTCAACAGGTAAGACCTCACCAATGCTTTTTCAAAGAACAGTAATGATCAGGAGTGTGTTATGACTGTCACCTGTGTATGTCTTGGGATTTTTGAAACTCTGCTTCTAGTGCTGAAAACTGCCTAATGAACCTAGCACTACTTTTAAATGCCTGTTTTGTTGTATCACAGACTCCCTTCAGGCCTGGTGGGATGCAGAATTCAGGTCTAAACATTCCTAAGGTCAGATAAGAACAGACTTAAGATCAGAAACTCAAGGCTTATATTTCTTCTGACAAAATAGACCAGATAGTCATTAATGTAAAAAAAGTACTTTTTATCAACTGAGGCATTCAGGAGAAGAAAATTACTGTAGTCATTATGAACTCAGTGATAGGGACTCAGTTGGGCTTGAGGATTTTTCCCAACCTAAGTGATCCTGTGATTAGAAAGCTACCTGAAAAGAGGTTGTAGTGAGGTGCTGACTAAAATTTGATCTGCTGTGCTTGTATGCATGTGGAATAGTTTCACTAAATTAGTTAGGCTAACCGAAAATATTTTTAGTAGCAGCACAGCTGACATATGTGTTAATGGTACAATCCACTAAATATTGTTTTATCCATTTATTTTTATTAAAGATGCAGGTTTGCAGTGGCTTTCCAACACATTCCATTTGTGCAGCCCCTTAAAAACTCTTCAGGATGCTGTTATATTCAAAAACTGGCTGAGTGAAACATGGGTAAACTTGGCTATGGTGAATTATCCCTATAAAGCTGACTTCTTGCAGCCTCTGCCAGCTTGGCCTATACAGGTAATTTAGAACCAATATCTTGCAGAATTGACTATTTGGTTTAATTAATTCTCTCCTTCTCTCCTAGCTTTCACCTTTTCCTTTGTTTTCCTGGCTCCATAGAAGCAGTGTGCAGAGAAAAGACAACCAAGATAGTATCTTGTGCATGAGCTGGTTTGTTGCCTAACTGCCACGTGCAGGTCTAATAGGTTCTATCAACAGCCCAGGAGAAAAAAGTGCCAGGGATGAGTGAGAAACCTCAACTGTCCTGCAGAGCTGTTCTTGAGTAGCAGAAACACTGCACAAAAAGCACACACAATTAGAGTTTCTGATGCAAGACTCAGCTGACAGAGCTTGCAACTGAACAAGTTTTGAGCCTATGTCCTTTTTGATGTGGGAAAACTAGTGAGAGAGAAAACGTGTATCTTCACAAACATATTCCTTTTCAAAGCAGAACCTCTTTTTGCACTTGGAAGCCTTTGCTTGTGCAGTTCTGTTTATCCACAGTGCCCTCTCCAAGATCTCTATGTCCTTGGAGTGTTCTTATTCTTTTAAGACTGGCTCAATTTCCCTGCAGGACTTTGGGTTCCTGTATAAGGCAGGTGAAGCAGGTAAGATGTAAGCATTTTAGGCAGTAGTTAATTATAAAACAAAATCTTCCCATTGTGTACAGCTGCCTGATGGAGGAGAGAGGGAAGTTCATCTGTCCTGTGTTGGCTGTCTGCAAAAAGCAGGATAAACATCTGGAGAATTATTTCTGCTTTTTTATCAGTCTGAAAGAACCAAGAAACATGCTCACCTCCACCACTGTCCATGTTACCTCTCTTTAACTGAGGTGTAAACCTAACCCAGAAAAGGCTCCTACCCATCTGGACAATACTAATGTATAAAATCTGATTTATATAGGCTGGGTTTTTTTTTAATTAATCAGGAAATATAAAGTTTCAGGTTCTTCATAGTAGCATGCACTACACATGTGTGATAGTGCTTTTTGTGGTATCAGGGTATATTTCATAGACACTTTCTGGAAGTGGTCTGACTGTACTCAGAAAAGAAATTAATATCCTAACAGGTGTCATGTATTAATATTTAATTCCTATAGCTTGAGACTACTTCTCTCTTCATTGCAGGAAGTCTGCAAGTTCTTGAAGGATCCCAGTCTCTCTGACAAATTGTTGCTGCAGAATGTTTTCCAGGCAGTAAATTTATATTACAATTATACAGGAGAAGCCTCATGCTTAGATGTGTCACAGACTGCAACGAAGAGTCTTGGTGAAATGGGTTGGTTCTACCAGGTATGCTCACTAATCTTTATAAATTGCAAGTCAGTGGTAGTTTTTTTGACCTAGAGCTGATGAGAATTGTGATTTAGCTGTCAATATCTTGTGCCAGATGTACTGATGACAAACATAGTCACAAACCAAGTATGGTTGTAGTGGAGAAGGCAAGGCAGAAAAGAGAAGCAGCTTTCCCAGGAGGTTTGGATTGTATCTTCATTATCTAGCTGCTTGTTGAGTTTCAGCTGTTCATATAGACTGGAAAATTATGTCCAGCAGACAACTGTAAGTTGTGTACAGCAGTCAGCTTAATGAGGTATAACAAGGCCAAGTGGTGGGTCCTGCCCTTGGAGCACAACAACCCCATGCAGGGCTAGAGGCTGGGGGCAGAGTGGCTGGAAGGCTGCCTGGTGGAAAAGGGCCTGGGGGTGTTGGTCAACAGCAGCTGAACATGGTCCAGGGTGTGCCCAGGTGGCCAAGAAGGCCAGTGGCATCCTGGCCTGGATCAGCAATAGTGTGGCCAGCAGGACCAGGGCAGGGATTGTCCCCTGAACTTTGTGTCCTGGTGAGGTCACACCTCAAATCCTGTCTTCAGTTCTGGACTCCTCAGTGCAAGAAAGACACTGAGGGGCTGGAGCATATCCAGAGAAGGGCAACTAAGCTGGAGATGTGTCTGGAGCACAAATCTGGTGAGGAGTGGCTGAGGGAACTGAGGTGTTTAGCCTGGAGAAAAGGAGGAGGCTGAAGAAAGACCTTAATGCTCTATAGAGCTCCCTGAAAGGAGATTGTAGGGAGGTGGGTTTCTGTCTCTTGAGTAACAAGCAATAGAATGAGAAGAAATGGCCTCAAGCTGTACCAGGGGAGATTTAGATTGAATATTAGGAAAAATGTCATGCACTGAAATAGCCTACAAAGGGAAATGGTAGAGTCACCATCCTGGAGTTTTGTAAAAGATACTAAGCACTTAGGTACATGGTTTAGAGGTGGACTTGGCACTTTTTGGTTTATGGTTGAACTCAGTCTTACAAGGTCTTTTCCAATTATGTAGTAGGTAGTAATTACTGATCAGATTCTGTTTGAGCCTTCTTTTTTAAATACTGCAATAACAGCTATTGGATGTTCTCCTAGGAATATACTTTATTGACCTGCCCTTTCTTTCAGGCTTGCACTGAGATGGTGATGCCCTTATGCACAGATGGTGTCCATGACATGTTTGAGCCTCAGAAGTGGGACTTTGATGCACTTTCAGAAGAGTGTTACAGCATATGGGGAGTGAGGCCTCGCCTCTCTTGGATTCTTTCCATGTATGGAGGAAAAAACATCAGTTCACACAGCAACATCATCTTCAGGTAAGCCTTGTTTCAACTGATAGTGTAGAGTACTCCACCAGTGTGGGTTTCCAGTGCAGAGAATCTGCCCCAAGTAGCGAAGGGATCTGTCTCCAGTATTCTAGCTGAATAAATGATGGGCATGCTTTGTGTTGCTATTGAGAGTAAAATGGTCAGTCTGCAGTGGCCAAAGAAGCCAACTGTTCTATTACTGCCTGTGTGACTCTAAAAGAAGAATCTGGGCTGGGATTCTGCCAAACATCTTCTTTCCATGCGGATTCCTTCTTATTTTGTGGTGAAAATCCAGGTTTCCCATGCTGGTAAATTCCTACTTTTATGAACCCAAAGCACTGTTGCTTACACATAAAAGGAAAGTCTAAATGAGTTCTAGCTAGAACACAGAATCTTGGTCACCAAAATTATTGCTCTGAGTGATAGCCTTCTGAAGGGGCTGGCATGGCATTCCTTTTTCCCTTTGATACAGAGAAGAGAGGGAAGTAACTTTGGGAGTTTTTCTTTTACTGCCAACAGCTTTTTCTTTTAGTGGCATTTAGGCAAGTTTCAACAAACCTGTGTAAGCTCCAAATACAAAGATGTTTCTATTTTAGTAAGGAATACTGGTAATACAACAAAAGTTTGTCTGAAACACTTTTGTGTGTGTACAAAAAGTGAAAGAAATGTTTCAGTCTAGCACAAAAAAATAGTCCATGCTGCTTGCTCTCTATTCAGCCTTCACTTGCCTGATTTTTAAGATTTAACTCTGCTGTCTTTAAAGGGAGGTTCATGTGATTTTACTTAAGCTGTGAGGTGATCCAGGTGACTACTGTCTATCCATCAGGTTCCTATGTGGGAGGGAGGTGGTCCACAAACCCATTGAGGCCTCATGAGTCCTGACTTTCTGTACCCATTGCCCATTGTGGGAAGCTCCTGGATACGTATTCCTCTGTGTTCTGGGTAAAATTTTTCAAAGCCTTTTCATAAAACACCTTGCTACTTGTACAAACCAACTTCAGAATTAGTCTTTTGGATGTGGTAGATAGATATGAATTTTAAAAGTAGAAAGTTCTTTCTTGAATTGGGGATTATCTTCTGGGTTGCAGCTGCCAGTGTCAGTCTGTTCGGCTGCAAAGGCCTTTTGCTTTCCTCTTGTTTGTCTCTTGCTGTTTCTGTCCCAGCGGGATATCTACTCTGGAGTGAGAAATCCCACCCTTTTTTAGAAAACTTTTTAATAAAAAAAATTTGTTGGTTTCACTTAGTTTCTGCAGAGTGTTGCTGATTTCCAAGGCTGCACAGCTCTGTACAGTAGAAATCTGCTTTGTAAGCGATAGACAAGCAAACAAATCTAAATAAGTGTTTAAGAATTTATGCCAGCTGAAGGAGCTGGAAATGAGAAAAGCCTGAAGGCAACCAAATGAATGTTAAAGTAGTGCTGTACACACAAAGCTTTTGGATCTCAAGCTGGGATGTTTCTCTTCAAACAAATACATTGTCAACACTGTACATTTTATATAAGAGCCTTTTATCCTCAAACACTGCAGAGTGCTTTACAAAAAACATCCCAATGTTTACCAGGGGATGTGGCTCCCTGTGGGGTGAAAAGGACTGTGTTTCAAGTGACAGGCAACTTGCACAACAGTGTAGTGCAGGAAGGGAAAAGTACTCCATCTAAAGAGAACCACTGTAGGGTGGATTTATCCAGACACAGTGGGATTTGGCCAGGATGCCTAAACTGCTGCTGCTGCTTCTGCCTCTGTGAGCAGTACATCACTCTGCACAGTCACACTGTTGTTTGTACTGTGTAGGATTAATGCAGGGAATTCCATTGCCATTCTGGTACCTTCTTGGAGTTATGCAGTGTGTAAGTGGTTACTTAGGCTGTGGGCAGGTGGTACTTGCCTGTCCTGGGCAGTACATCTTTAAAACTAGTCTGAGGAAATTAGGGGGTTCAGAACACTGTTTCCCCTTTCCCTTCCAGCAATTTTCACTGCTTTTACTGGAACGTGCTGTGTGAACTTGGTGTGGAAGTGCTGCACAGTGGTGGGAAGTGACATTTTAATACTGTTCATACATGTGATGGCAGAAGGCTTGTAACAGGTGTAGTGTCTCATCAGCAGTGTACTTGTGGTAGTCAAAATCAGCCCAGGTTACATCAGACAGTATGAAATTTGGTGTGCACAGTCTAAAAATGGGTTTTTTTTCAATCTCAATGAATCATACCTAAACTGTAGGCTTCTAAGTCAGGGCATCCACATATCCGGTCCTGTACTGGCATGGGAGAGGCAGAAAGTGAAGGCTTTGTGTTAAGAGATTCTGGTGCTCTGTGCAGAAGGGGGAATTGTTAGCACTAAAGAAAGGAATGGAGGCAAAGAAGAGAAGGCAGAACAATGTGTGGCTGAAGAGAAAAGGTTAGAGAAAAAAGTTAACAAGAGACATGACCATTGTGGAGGGTGGTCACATTAAAAAAGGATGCACAGACAGTGCTGCTACAATTGTGTCAAATTTCTGAGCAGGGCAGGAGGGCTGAGGAGACTGAAGAGAATATAGGAAAGGGAAACTGTGTGTTGTGGGTTAGGCAGAACCCCATGTATGCTGTCAAGGAAGTATAGGAATTGGAAACAGGACTAGCATGCTGATTTTTGCATTAGTTTTTTTCTGAAGTCTCCTTGCCTGGCCACTGCTAGAAAGAAATGTTTGACCTATTCTTTTTCTCCTTTTGCTTCTTTGGTTTATACTGGGGAATTCCTGTCCTGTGAGATGGGCAACTGAGTACTTAGACGCATGCTTAGTTTTGACACACAAATAATTCATTCCAGTTGGAATGATCTTAATCTGCAAAAACTGCTAAGATTTATGATTTTGTGGTGAGCCCTCCATCCCCCCTCTCTTCAAGTTTCTCTTCCTGAACTGTGTCAGTGCCTCTGGTGCCATCCTTTGAAAGGAGGTGCAGAGGATGCAGCCAGAATCTCACAGAAAAGCCTGTGGCATGCTTAGCTTCCACATGACTAGGGCCAAAAGATCCAAGTTCATGTGCATCATGGGTCTCTCAGCAACTCATCCCCCTGTTGCCAAGGTGCTCTGCTGATTCAGGTGACCTTTTAAATCCAAAGCTTTTGGCTTATTTGGCAGCTCTCAATGCTTTTTGTTTTGCAGATACAAAATGTTTCTCTTGTCCTGTCATATTTAGAATCACTGAAAGTAAAGAACTACAGAGACTCAAGATACTTAGTTGTTTTGGGTTTTTTTCAGTTGTTAAACAAGTAAAATATTAGTTTAGACCCCATCAGGTTTTTACTCCTGGTTATTTCTAAAAAACCTTTTTTAATTCATTATTTTACTGTTGTTTTCTGGTGCTGCCATTGTTGTATTTTTCTAGGTGCATATCTTTGTGTCCAAGGACGTTTTAATTTCTTAGCTCCTTCTGGAAATTTACCCTCTCATACCACAGCCCATCTCTGACATTTCCTTTTGTGGGCAGGTCCAGTGTTTTAATTGAGAAACAGATCTAGGTTTGTGTAGTTCCACAAGCATATGGATGTTGCATTCTTTGTGCAGAATGATGGTCCACGTGTGGGAAGAGCATTGCAGTGAAGGAAAATGAAGTGTAGTAGGGGTTATTGGGTCAAGTCCAAAGCTAGGAATGAGAGATGAAAAGCTAATTCCCAGCTGAGCTATTGGCTTGCTCTATGGACTATTATTTGGAGCCATATCTGTAGTGTAAGGAATTTTTAAAATTGATTTGGGATGAGGGAGGAGGGGGAGTAAATGGGATTAATTTGTCTTGTCACAGAGGAAGAGTAATTCTAGACAATTTTTAAAGGGATAAAATCTTCATTTTCATATGGTTGTTATTAAAGTCAGCACACTAACAAACCATTCAAGAATTTCTTTGCAAAACAAGTTGGTACTCATCTGAGACAGCAAGAGGTAGAACTTCCTAAAAATCCAGCTCTAAAGGGTCCAGTGACTAATTTGTTTATGGCAGACTGTGAAGAAGGAAAGTGAAGTGCTTTGATTTGGGAATTTGGGCATGTTTTGGTAGAGGGAAACCTGAAACTTTTATGACATTTACAGGTGGCAGCAGATTTCTCTTGAGAGGCTTTTGCACTGTTGTAGGTTATTAACTGAATTAGCAGACAATTGAGAAGTGTAGCCATGCTTAAGCTGTTGAAAGCTCCATACCTCTGTCAAGAAGGTGCTTCTTAGCAGAGGGTTGGGCACAAGACATGGGCTGAGGTCTGTTTCTGTTGCTGCACATGCAAAACTAGTAGAAATGTTGATGTGAGCAGCAGCCTCACTGCTGACTGCTGTGCACAATAGACCCTAATGAGATAGTCTTTCCTTACAGCAATGGTGGCCTGGATCCGTGGTCTGCAGGTGGGGTGACCCAGAACGTCAGCAATTCCCTCGTGGCAGTTGTGATCCCAGATGGAGCCCATCACCTGGACCTACGCAGCCGCAACCCTTTGGATCCCAAGTCTGTCCAGCAAGCTCGAGCCATGGAGATCTGCCTCATGAAGGAGTGGATTAAAAAGGCCAGGCACAGCCACTGAAGTGGCACTGCAACAACTCTGGCCTTCACACCTCTCTTGGCTTTGCTGGGGTTGGGCCAGGACTTGTGATATGGTCATTGGTGCATTTCCCTCCTGCTTCCTCACCTGCACCTGGTCACCAGTGCTTGTGTCCACGAGAGAGGCAGGCAGCAGATGGATGGAGAGCATTCTCAGATGATAAACTCCAGTCAAAGTGCATGGATTGAGCTGCCTGCTCTGGTTTGCTTTCCTCTTCTGCCCTTCTCAAATGCTGTACTTTACTACACAGTAAGGGGTTCCTGTTCTAGGCTTGCTGCCCTTCTCCTCACTGTGCTGAATGGTTGTTCCAACTGCTGGTGTATCCAGCAGTGGATTACATGGGAGTGCTGTTGATGGTGAAACTCCTGCAGCCTCCAGTGTGACTGAACAGAAATCACATCTTACTGTGATTTTGGTGGAGAGGTGGGGAAACTAAAGGTTTGTAAGGGAACTAAACAGCCCTTACCCTTTGGAATCAGTGTTGGAAACGAAATAAATGTACAACTTTTTTCCTACCTAGTTTTCCAGCAGCTTTTTAATTGGTAGATTTTTGTATTCTGTGCTGTGCTGAATGGTCAGGGCTGGGCCCAGACTTACTCTGCTGATAAGTGGCTGAGCATGCAGAATGTGCATCAGGATTTTATTTCTTCTTTTGCTATGAGTCCTATTTCTGAGATATCTGTCACTATCTGTGATGATGGTTACCAAAGAAAACTGAGTATATTTTTTGTGTGTGTATATGTTTGTATCCATCACAAACACTTAGCTTTTTAAAATCAGGAAGCTTTTGAAACTGTTGTCTTAAAAAGCAAATGTGACACTTGTGCTGGCTACATCTTATGAAGTGACAAATAATTGGGGCTGTGCCTTGTGTGGGTTCTTCCCTCCCCTCCATTCTGTGTATTGTTCAAATTCTGCATGATCTGTTTGCTGATGGCTCTTCAGTAAAAGCCTTTTAAAAAAAAAATTGTTTGCTGGACAAACTATTGAAAACACAGAATGCAGCTATTCCTTTGGATCAGCCTAAAGCCTGATGCTGAGCTCACCAAGCCAGGTGCACTGGGCTTTCTGTAAGGCTTCCAAACCAGACAAACTGCCCTGATTCATGAGACAGCATATTTGACATTAATAAATGGCTGGGGCAGTCCCCTTGTTTTCCAGCTTTGGCTTCATTCACACTGCAGCCCTTCTTCAGAAAGGATTCTTTGCAGTTTAAAGGACAACTCCATTTTAGAATGACTCAGGCAAGTCTTCATGTCCCCAGACCCTTAAAATTCCATCTCTGTTGAAAAGTTTTCTCAGCTTTGATGATATGCCTGATAGTTGAGTGTTTTCCTAAGATCCCAGGTGGCCTTTTCTGTTTCCAGTCTCCTCCTGTCCTCTGGGAACAAAGAGAACCCAACACTGAATTTTTATATTTTCAAACACTCCTGTGTATCTTCTGTCCAATAGATTGTCTTTTTCCTCATTTAGTGTTAAACATGGCATTTATGTTCAGACTCTGCAGTCTGAATGTCTTGAGTTCTCAAGCAAGGTAATTTCTTAAAGACTCCAGAGAACGAGGCCAGAAAAGAACTGCAGGGCTAAAGGATGAACTGTATAGGATTTGCCTGAAAGCTGTTGACTGAAAGCTGTTGGTGTTCCCCTTTTCCAATAGTTCCAGTACTTTGCTGTGAATATACTCCAGACTCTCACTCATGGAATTTAGAATAACATATCATTGATTGTTTTGAAACAAAATTTATTAGTTTTTATTCAATTATGTTACAGCGAAGTTTTTAGAAACATTATTGTATCTTCTTACAGATTAATTGATGTGTGGTTATGTCCCACTTTACTGCAGCATGAATAATGAAACCTGTAAGAGTTAATGTAAATTTGGGCATCAGAAATGATTTAATTAAGCAAGCAAGATCCTGGTCCAACTGTACCCATTAGCCCACTGATTGCACAAGGTACTACTCCAAGTGAAAATTAGGGGCTAAGCATTTCCACATTGTATGGATAAAGATGTGAAAAGCCCAAATTAACAGCTACTCTATATTATTAGTCGGTTTGTGTCTCCTCTCTCTCCCCTGCTGGTGAACTTACTGTCTCAGGAAACAGCTGCTGCTTTGTTGTGTGGAAAACACTTTTTAGTTTCAAGCAGCATAAGTAATTTAAAATTTTATTCCTCTTTCTCTTTCCACTCCTTTAATTAGCAAAAAAAGTCACCTTCAACAACATATAGGACAACATGCAATTTCTCAACTTTGTTTTGTGAAATGACACGTAAATTTTTTTTTCGGCGGGGTTTTGCTTGTGTTTTTTGTTTATTTGGGGGGGATGTTAATAATCTTACTATTCCATACAATTTCTGTCTGTGAGACTCATTCAAGTGCACTTTGGATCAGGTTCTTGTTGGTTGGACCAACTTATGAATTACGTGACTTGTTTTTATGGTATTTTTAACTGATTTTACTTTTTTCCCATCAAGCTGAGTAGTCAAAACTTTAGGTCTTATTAATCTCAAACATTCAGACTTCATCTTAAAAATCCATGTACACATCTCTGCTACCAAGAGACTGTCTTGTGGTCTAGCTACCTCATCTAAATGTTGGCTCTCCTGTGTGTTTCATACAGGTGAGAATGAGTTGGGCCATAACAAATGGGTGATTTATCTCTCCAGGCATATGATGATGGGCCATACTTCATCTCAGGCTTATGTAAGTCCTTGGCTTGTGTCAGAAATTACTGGAATTTGAGACTGTATGTTTCCTACATAAAAAAAAAAGTAGAAGGGAAAAGAGTTAATGTTTTCTCCAAAGCATGAATCTTAGTGGTGAGCTGCAGTTTGTATCAATAAAAATGCATTAAAATAATGTTGAGTTTCTGGAACTGGATTTTGTTTTGCAGGGACATCAATTTTTATCCTTTGGCAGATTCCAAGTTCTGCAAGTGACATTGTGTGGTTCGTAATTGATTCTTGAGGACTGGGGGGAGAGCTGGTTACAGGAAACCGAGGGTCACACACATGGCAGTCAGGATGACAGATGGTGGGTGAGTCTGCACTCCTTTGGGAGTTTCTCACTTCAGAGCTTTGGCTGTGGTGTGGAGCAGGTGTATGAGCTGGTTGTTCTCTGTAGGTGACCACACTGAGTGCAGTCAAGCTACCTATAATGGGAAAAGTCCATTTTCCTTTTGAAAGCTTTCCCAGACAAACACGCGCTTTCCACGTGTCCATACTGAGGAAGGTTGTGAGGACAGATCTGTAACGTCCCCTGACCTGCCAAGGGGAGGTTTTAACCAAATGGTTAATAGGGCAGAGCTAAGGCTGCACACTTGGGAAGGAGCTAAATAGGTTCTGCAACTCATTTTGTTTGTAGGATAATTTTAATTTTGAAGATGATCAAATATTTCATCATCAAAAGAGTGTATAGAAAGGAAACTCCTCCTGGAGCATGGATTCTAAATCACAGGAAAAGTGAGAAGTTTTGTCTCCCATGCTGTCTGCCCACCAAGGATGTTGCAAAAAAATGTCATTACACTTTAAATAAAGAGATTTTTCTACCTGTGCTCTTAAAAGGGTATTTAGCTGTTGTGAACTGAATCTCTGAGGAATCATGAGTGACCTAAAGAGCTTTATGTAGGTTAAAGATGGCACATAGACACTCGGATATTTTAGCTCCTTGCAGGACTAATGGTGGAATCATTGTGCCTTTCTGGCAATCAGGAGGACACTATGAAACCACTAAACATGGCATGAAAGAATAGAGGGGATTGTATACTCCAAGCCTCCATTATTAGCTCTCCCCTCTTGATTCAGAACATTATTTTTATACCGTAACTGGTGTCCTACTGGGTGTTTTTACTGTAGCCTCTAGGTTTTGGTGGTTTTTAAAAATAATCTAACCTCTCTATTTGTTTTTAAACGAAAGCCTTGGTCTTACAAAGATGACTGCAAATCTGTCCTTTTTTTTTTTAAGACTGTCCCTGTCAAAAAACCTAAAATGGTTTGTTTTGGGCAGTGCAGGTTAGCAGAAGACGTGCAGTGAAGGAGTGGCAAAAAGTGTGAACTGAAGATATCAGCAGTAAATTAACAGTGCTTAAGTACTTTTTAATTTCCCCCTTCTATTGTTAAAAAAATCCAGATTTTGTAATTTAAGATGCTCAGCGTTGGAGTTTTCACTGGTCTGAGTAGACTTGTGCTCCTGTATTGTTTGGATTCCTTGATTTCCCAGCACTACCTCCAGCTGCAGGAACCTCCAAACCTTTCTTGTTTTATCTCCCAGCCCACCTTTATTTTACCAGCAAATCTGAAACCATTTGACCCACATGCTTTAAGGCAGTGTCCTGCTCTGTATCTTTTCAATAATACAAGCCCAATGAAGAAATTGCTCCACAGCCGAGTTAGATTGCCAACAGCTGATTGCACTCCTACCCTGAGCCCTGCTGAGCTGGGGACCTGCTTTGTCCTTGCTGCACTCCCTGTGGGGATCCCGTGGTCCTGGGGTGTGATGCAGAGACAGCAGGGCCCTCAACACCCACAACAGGGAGCAGTGAGGATATGCTTCTTCAGCACGGAGCACATCACACCTGTACTCTGCAGGGCAGTAATCAGCTCAGCCTCAGCTGCTGCTGCTCTTGCAGTTGGGTTTTGGGTGCCAGATATTCAGCGGAGGAAAATCAGCTGTGGGGGTGCTTTGGGTGTAACCTGTGGGCATCTCCACGTGTAACAATGTTCTCTCCAAAGTCCTCAGTGCTGTGCCCAAGTGTTTCCTGGGCTCCCCAGGGCGGGTGGGGGCTGCCCAGCTCTCAGGGAGGGGCTTTTCCCTCCGCTGGTGATTTGAAAAATCTTTTGGTTCCATCCCCCAGTTTAGAAAGTAGGGGCAGTGAAACACTGAGACCAGGAATAGCAAATCCCTTCCGTTTGTCTTGTTGTTTTCTAATGTATGCGACCTCTCTGGGTGGTTTAAGCGGTTTAGGTACTTTCTATAAAAGGGATCTTTTAATGACAAAACTAATGTGATTATCTTACCAAGTGTGAGAGGCGTATTCAAGGTTTAAAGAAAATCTGTTAGAATAGCTGAATGTATCTGCTTAATCCTTTCTCTAATGTGGGTGGACAATGCTCTGGGAAGCAATTGGTCTTTCTTTCTTAGAGTAAATGCCTGGTCTCCAGAGGTAGGAACTTGTTTGCAGCTTTTTATACCCTTATGCTTCACCTTCTAGAGAATACAAAGGCGCAGGAGAGAGGCAGAGAGCTTTGAGAGGCCAAGTTTCACCTCAAATAGCTGTGGGTGTAACCAATACAGGGCCAATTCCGGCAGGCAGCTGAGCACTCTCTGCTCCCTTTGACTGCCACCTGAATAGAGGGTCCTCCTTTTTGCCCTCCTGCAAAACCACACTCCCTGCAACATGGAATACAGGAATGCATTCTCCTTTCTGAGTGTGTGGTGAAGTTGTCTGCAGTTACTTGGATGACAAGACCCTGTCTGGTTTTGTGCTTTGGGTGAGCAGCTCTACCTATGCAGATCTAGGGCTTTAGACCCAAAGGTCCAGTTTTCGATATCAACCCCTTGGAAAAGTTTGCACCTCCTGACAAGTTTTTGCAGGGTGGTGCCTGAGCCGCGGAGGGAGGACAGCACTGAAGGGTGATGCTGTGGGATGTAGCCACAGCTAGGCCTTATCTGGCACCAGTCTGGTGGTGTTCAGCTTCTCTGCTGCTTCTCTGCTGTTCATAGGCCTGTGCTTGTGATTCTTGGGTTTCCCCACGTCCATCTGAAGGCACAAATCTTACACACATTAGGAAATCTTGTCGGGAACGGTTAGCAAGGTAAGTAGAATCTCCCATGTTGGTGAAGCATTTAACAAAGCAGGTAGTGGCTCTGGGACTCTTTAGCAAATGGATTTGGTTTTACAGTAGAGACAAGCGGGTTGCATTTTCTAATTTGTTTTCTGAGCATCCTCAAAACAGCACATCAGGAGGAAAAGGATATTGAGCCTTTCCCAGTTGGAATGACACACAATCTCCTCTCACCACTCAGCAGAGCAGCTTAGCAAAAGGAGGTACCTCAACATCAGTGTGTCTTCCTCGTGAAGACAGACACTCAGTTATACTTCTATATCTCATCTACCTGCCTTGACTCTGACTTGGTGCTGAGCTCTCTGTTGTGGAGAGAGAGACAGTGTTCAAGAACTTAGTGCACCGCCTAAAATCCAGTCCCAGATTGTATCAAACTGAATATTCTGAAGGAGGGAAGAGCAATTCTCACCACTGCAATGAGTCCTTCCTTCCCAAAGGGACAGGATTTTGTGCTTGCTCTCACTGAATGCTGTGAAGTTCTTGTCTACTTCTTTCAGCACATACATGAATGGCCACCCTTCCTTCAGTTCTTCCCTCTGACTTGGTGTCATCTGCAAGGCTAAGACATTCCAAAGAACTTGAAATCTGAGAACAACATAGCTTTTTCATTGTCTTTCTTGTAGAAGATACACTTGGACTAGTTTTGAAAACCCTTTTTCTCTAAAACTTTTGCAACCTTCTTGCTGTCTCCATCCCAACATCAATCCTGTAATGGATTCTCAGCTGAGATCTGACCAGCTGCCAGGACAAAGGAGGAAAAGCTTTGGCTGTTCTGAGCTTTAGAAGTGATGTTCAGTCCTCACAGCTTCCATGCTGCCATGAAAACAGGGCCCAGTCATTTCTGAGACCTACTGTGAGACAGGTTTAACAGCTAATCACTGTCCTGGCAACTGGGATGAGGAAGAGGAGCAGTCTGGTCTGCCTTCATCCAAAGGGTAAGGGATTTCTTTTGGAGGATGGTTCAAAGGGTCAAACGAGTCTGAGAAAGCTATGCATGGGATCACCAGTGTTTCATCTCGGATGTTATATAACCATATCATAGGTAGGGAATTTGGACCAGAATAAGATCAGTCATGTCTTGACTGTTTTTCTTCAGAAGGAATTACAAATATTTTAATGTGGTATCTCTGTCCAAATCTTGAGCGGTGCTCCAGGGCTACTCAGCATTCCCTGGGATGCTGTCCAATACATCTGGGCAGATGCTGAGGAGTCATCAGAAGTGATGGCAGGTACAGCTTAGTGTGTCACTATTTCCAGGATTGGCTTCCTAGAGCGCCCAGAGCTCTGCTTCCACACCTGCATACCTGTATCTGTCTGATACAAAGGAACCCAACTTTTTGCAGTGTCTAATGTCTCTTGGTGTTCCTCCAAACATCTCACAGATCCACCAGCTGCCATCAGCTCCCTGGCTGAGGCAGGCCCTGGTATGAATGTGAGTCCCATTCCTTTGGTCTAAGGGGAGGACAGTGGTCTCCCCTCCACAGAACACGTATCCATGTGTGAGCACACAGATGAGGCCAGTGCTTGCTAGGCAAACGAGACTAATAAATGTCGGGGCAGCAGGAGGTGAGTGCAATCAACTGTGAGAGCCTGAGTTATAGCGGTAACCTGCTGAATTCCTGGGTCACAAAGTAATTTACAGAACAACCCCAATGTCATTCAATAATTACTCGGACAGCCCGGCCCCCGGGGGGCGCGGCCTCCTGCCGCGGGTGTTATTAATACCATCAACAAGCAGCAGGATGTTGGTGTGAAGAAAAGAGCCACAACACAAGCGTGTGAACCTAAGGAACAAATGGAAAGTGGCATTAGTAGGATATTGTACCAGACTCTAAAAACTGATCTATCTTGTCCTAGCAAGTCATTCAGGGAAATATGAATGTGTCCCCTGTGGCAGTGGAAATGGCTGATGGCAGTGTGCAGCAGAAGGGGAGGACGGTCGGTGTGTCAGAGCTGCTCATTTCTATCACCCGGCCTCTGCGATAGTCCCCATGGAGACTGAACAGGAGCAGGGGGGAGGAGGTGGTTTCCAAGTGCCTCAGAATAATTTAAATTAATATCCAGTGAACAATGTAAACCTTTCCTTTGACGTGGCGTGGGAATAGGCAGTCACAGCGCCCGGACTGGGTCAGCCGAAAGGGAAGGTAATGCTGCAGCCCAGGATTTGATCAGCAGAGTAAGCCAGGGGCTCGACCTCTGCTACCTCAGTTCCTCCCTTCCCTTCCCTTCCAACCCCCCTGCCGTCCTCCAGAACACTGAGAAATGGCATCAAAAATACCTTTTGATGAATTAAGAATTTCTGGATAGAAAGGATGTAGAGGAAACCTACAAGAAGCAGTGCCTTCTGCAATGTGTGCGGACCCTGCAAGTGGCAGCAGGGTGGCATTGGCACAGCTGCACTTTTACATCATTTCACAACACCACTTTGGGTTTTCTGAACCTTCCTGTCCCACTCGAAGTTCTGTGTGCTCTAAAGGTGACTGCAAATGCACAATAAGGAATTATGTGGGCAAATCCTGAAGGGAATCAAGCCTGAAGTAACCCTGAGTTGTTTCTCAGCTGGGAAATGACAGCAGAGGGCTACTTGCTACTTTGCTTTGATCTGGTACACAGGGCTAATAAACAGCCAAGCAGAGCCCTCCGGGTTCTGATCCTTCCTCATACAGAGGAGCACACAGTTTATTTAAACACAAGGGCAAGTGATTCTCCAGGGCTTTTCGAGCATCAGAGCCATTCCTGGCTGTTGTGTCAGGGATAAATAGCACCTGTTGGCCCATTGCAGAAGATCCTTAGCCCCAGGGCTGTTCTGTAACACAGTGATGGAGCTGGGCTGTTACCTCAGGCACTCCCTGAGGTGGTAGGCCCATGTCCTTGCTGATCCACCCACCACCACCACTGACTGGGAAGTGACCATCATGCCTGAGGTGCCCTGCTCTGCACAGAGCCCTTCTGGAGCATCTCTGGCCACAGGGTCAGGCTGTTACAGGAGTAGTATCATTAACACTTTGACTTAGGACATGAGATGACCTTAGTGGTCCTTTTTGCCACTTAAAAGGGCAAAATGAGTAAATCTTCACAAAGTTGTGTAGCAAACAGAAGCTGGCCATGGGGAGCTGCCCAGTGGTACGCAGTACCCTGGACTGGTGCACTGGTGGACAAGTTCATCCTCCACTTGGCACACCTGGCTTGTGAGGAGTGAACACGGCCAATGCACTGCTTTTTTAGAAGTTGGATAGAATCCATATTTCTGTGTAACTAAATCAGAATTAAGCAGAGGTTCAGCAGCTGATAAATGTTCATCTGTCAAGGAGAAGTGCCCAGGAACCTGGAAAACCATCAGGCTGGAGAGGAGCCCAGCAGGCAGGCATTTTATGACTTGGGCAATACAGGGATGAACAACCTTATAACTGTGTGGATACCTCATTCCTAGAAATGTTCAGTGTTGGGTTGGGTTGGGTTGGGCTTTGAGAAATCTAGAGAAAGATGCCCCTATCCATGGCAAGGGGAATGGACTAGAGGGTCTTTAAATGTCCTTTCCAACCCAAATCATTTCATCTAAGGAAACACGCTAATGGGATTTCTGTCTGAGAACCAGAGGGAAATAGAATAGATGAGTGTGTCCTACACCCATGGTGAGCAGTCACAGCCTGAGGTTTGAGAAGCAGCTCAGCCATACAAATTGTTCCACTGGCCACAAATTATTTCTTTCTGTGATCTTTTTCAATATTTGGCCAGTGCTCCTTTACAGTTTTCAGTTCTGCTTTGCTTTTGTGCTGCCAGTGCCCATCAGGCAGACAGGAGGTCCACAGAGCACTGCAGGCATTGATGGCAGGAGGTTTGGGGCATTCTAATACTAGTTTTAGGCTCTGGGTCCTTCATTTTGTTCACAGTTTAGCAATACACTGCTGGTGACCTCCCCCCTATCTAACCTCTCTCCTTGATTTCTCCTACACAACACTGCCAGAAGTGACTGCAATTTTGTGTCTGTGCTGCTTCTCTTGATGAGATCCAGGAAAAAGGGGTTGAGAGATATGTTATTGTGATGTTATCATTGTTACTGCCTAAGAACAGGATTACCAAAATACTCATATTTCCTCTATTTCCCCTTTTGTGCTCATGCACGGATGTTGCTACTGATATTCCCTGAATTCCCCTGAAAAATAAAGACTGTTTTATCCGTATTCCCCAAGTGCCCAATACAAATGCAAATCAGCTCTAGGCCATTGGTTTGTAGTTTTTTTTGTTTGTTTGTTTTGGGTTTTTTTTTTTGTTTTGTTTTTTTCCTGTCTGGCCAGCATTGCTTGGCAGGTCTTTTCTCACTTGTTTCTTTTCCTCCCCTTTCCTTTAGTTGGTGTGTCCGAAGCGAGGTCCCCAGGAGGGTCAGAGACCTGCTCCATTCCCACACCTCTGCCCTCCTCCTCCTCTTGTTGCCCAACTTGTGTCTTTCTTAACCCTCCATGCAGAAAGATCTGAAAGACTAAAAACAAACCAGAACTCACTCAAATTCCCTAAAATAATGGTCAGGTGGGCCACAGTGGTTCCAGATGAGAACATTTGAGCCATTATGATCCTGCTTTGTTGCTGCTCTGCACAGCTCATCTCTTGGACAAAACTGAGTAGAAAATCACAGCCCTGGGGACCCAAGATCAGAGGGAGGAAGGACTCAACTTTCCCATCACTTTAAATAAGTCAGTCATTTTTAGATAATAAACTACCTAAATGAATGACACCTATATCCCACAAGTGGCATTTGAAAAGGGGGGATTTAAACTAGCGAGACTGGTGAGAGTGAACACTGCTCTAAACCCTTAGGCCAAAGCAGGTGTCTACTCACTTAGAAAATTCATGCACATTTTTTTAAAAAGGACAAATAGTAGACTAGGCTGCCAGGTTAAAGCCATGCCTGCCCTTTCTTCTTCTGCAGTTGGCACATTTCATTATGTGCTCAAATTTCAGTCTGATGCCAACTCTGTGTCTTCAGTGTCTCTTGCCTGTTTTAAAATAAATTACTTTTAATTACATTTAAAGCTACAGCTGCACATATTTACAGGTTATGTTTGATATGTACAGGATTACTAGTTAAAGTTACTAGAACTTAAAAATGAGACACCAGCATCAAAATTCAGTTCTAACAATCCAGCCAAAGGCAGCCTCCTGGTCCTGTGATCCTGAGCTGAGCATCACTGCCAGGGGCAGCCATGGACTTGGTCAGAATCCTCACCTTCCTCCCATGGGTTTCACATCAACCAAGCACTTAAACACACACTTGAGCAGCTCCTGCCTACCAAAATGTTCTTGCAATGGGCCTAGCATTTGGGACACCCTTAAACCCCAGCAAAGGGCTGGTGAAGCCCAGGTGGGGCTGAGGGATGTGGCTTCCTTCCCTCCTTGGGTCCTCAAAAGGGGATCAAGATCCCACAAATCTGCTCAGCCTGTGAGCCTGGCTTCATGTTGTGGTGTTGGGGCCCATAGAGACCAGGAGCTGTCTGCTGGGGGAGAATGAATTTGTGTGGGAAACGTGTGGGACCCAATATGACTCTTTGCATCCCTTTGTTGCTACCATTTCCCAGGTGCTGATACCAAGCAGTTTGTTCTGCCCTCAATGCTGCAGCTGAACTTGTTCCTAAAAAAAAAAAAACTGAGAGGGAAAAAAATAATTTGTGTGGGTTTCCTTCTTCCCTTTTCATCTTCCTTCCTGCTGCTATTCATTTAGCATGAAATAACCTTCCAAATCAATCCGGAAAAGATCATTTGCAACTGTTGCTGTTTTCCCATTGCTAATTGCTGGTTTGAAATCCCATTCGAATCGCCCTGAATACACAGTCCAATGTTCCTAAGCTAAGTGCCTACCAGGTATTTTTCCCGATGGGCTTTTATTTCCTTGCAAAAAGCCCCACAAACAACCAGTCCTGGATCACTGGTTGGATTTAATTGGACAATAGCATCTCCATAGTACATCTTGTTTCCGAAGCAGAGCAGTGTTTTGGCAGGAACCGACCTCTGCTGAGTTTCACAGGCCTGGTGGCATGTTTTGGTACTGGCAGAGCCAGAAATGAAGCAGTTAATTGCCCTACTGGGAAGGAGGAAATTTCTTGTAAAAATCCAGAATCTGGTTGAACAATGTGGCCTTTTATTTTTCAGCCTTGGAATCAAGCCTGGCTGCCCTTGTAAACAAAGAAAGGAAAGAATCACTGAACCAACCCAACACATAAAAACTGACCACGTCTGTCTTTGAAGTTCCCTTTATGTTGTTTGGAAAACTTGGGATTATAGAGGTTATTTCTTTCTTTTTTTTTTCCTTTTCCTGCTTTTTTTTCTCCCCCCCTTCCCCCCACCCTAGAAAAAGAGGGATGGAAGTTAAGGGAAACTTTTTCTTAAACAGAGCAGAAGTCATTAATTAAGTATCCTATTCATCCCCGAGGCACCGGCTCATCAATCAGATTTCTTATTAGCATTCTGATGACCCGCCTGACCCCCTGTCTCTGCACTGTCTGCATGACGACACCGGGAAGCAGACCACACACCGAACGGGGGAGGATTATTCAACACTTTTCCTTGCTCCGGGGCGGGGGGACGGAGCTGGGAAGAGGAAGGATGACGGACGTTGTTGTTTTGGGTTGAGGCAAGTCAATAAGTGGCTCCTGGAGAAACACCCCTGAGAGCCTGGGAGGGTGACTCAGGAGGTGTCTGCTGGATGCACAGGGCTGCTGTGGGGCTGGCACCTATGGCTTGGTGCTGTCACAGGGTGTCTCTGCTCCCACTGTGGTCACAGGGGACTTAAATCCAGAGGGAAGAACAGGATTTTAGCACAGGGACTGCTGTGCTCTTACTCTTGGGTAAGCCCTGTCAGGAAACAATTGGGTCCTGAAAATGTGCTGGTGACTTTGGGCTTCATAAGTAGGCTGTGTCCTGAAGGTGGGTACGGGTCCACACTACCAGTCCTCCAGCCTTTCTCCTTCCAGGTTATCCTAATTACAACCACTTAGCTGATTAAATCCTTATACAACTGCTTTCGGGCAAGGTTTTATGTTATAAAAAAGAGGACAGTGACAGCAGCAAGTTGTGAGGGGGACACATATTGAGAGAAAATGCTACTGCAGCAGCCCCTTGCTTAGAATGGGAATTTACACGTGCACACACATGCTCAGAGCATGCAGCCCAGGGCTGAAGGAATGTTGATTTAAATTAGATGTGAGAAAGAAGTTCTTTACAATGAGGGTATAGAGACACAGGCTGCCCAGAGAGGAAGTGGATGCCTCATCCTTGGAAACATTCGAGGCCAGGTTGGATGGGGCTCTAGTTATCAACCTTATCTAGTTAAAGGTGTCCCTGCTCATTGCAGGGAGGTTGGGCCAGATGGCCTTAATGGTCTGTTCCAACCCAAAGTATTCCATGATTCTGTGATTCCATGACAGCCCTGACCAGGGAAGGCCATGGCCAGTGGAGGAAGGCAGCAGTGGCAGTGTGAATGATGTGCCCATGTGCCTGCCACAGGAATAGAGCTAGGAATATGCCACTACTCTTAGGGCAACTTGTTACCAAGAGTTGGCTGAGATTTCTAAATGAGATTAGTTTTGCCAAGTGTTCTTAAAATAAAACATTTTGACTATTTCTTTTTAAGCTGCGGGTGCTGTTTGCCTATTTTTCCATTCTTTTCTATTTTTCTTTCTCTTTTTCAAAAGCAAAAGTACAGTAATGTGTGTGGTGGATGGACAAAAGAAAAACTTGAAAATGTGAATGAAATTCCAAAGTTTCTAAAGTATAGTTTGCTTGAACATGACCAAGTGTCATATATTCTCCTTTAAATCACACAACCCTGGAGAGTTACCACCACAGACCATCTCTGGCCTTAGGGAATGTCCCCTGAGACATGCTAAAACTAGTAGGGATTAGACACCTTTAGAAGTCTGAGCCTCAAGATTTAGCCTAACAAGAAATATCCCTTTGGGCAGCAAATTGAATCTTCTCTCCAGCTAAAACCCCAGTGTATGAAACATCCTTGTCTTTGGGGCTCATCCTCAAGGCAGAGGGTTGCTGTGACAACTAAAGGGAACATGAAGATCCTTTCTGGAGATGCAAAGATGTACATCAGTCTTTACTGATCGAGGATGGAAGTGAAAGTGGACAGCAGTTCCATCTGTCATGTTAAATACCAAAGCAGCACTGGGAGCTGATATCTGAACCTAGGGCTTCCCAACCCATGCAGTTGCCTTTGACACAAAGCTACAGGAACTCTTCAGTTTGCTGTCCCAATGGATCCTCAATTACTGGACACCAGTGTGAGGGGTGCAAGTCAATTCCTTCTGCACTGTGTTCTGAAATTAGCATTTTGTTGTGGTCTAGCCCCAGCCAGCAGCTCAGTCTCACACAGCCATGCACTCATTCCCCCCACTCCCACAGCAGCCCAGTGAAGAGAATGGGAAGGGTAGAAGTGAGAAATAATGACAGTTTAATGGGTGAAGAAAAAGCTGCACACACAAGTAGAGCAAAATAAGGAATTCATTCCCTACTTCCTATGGACAGGCAAGTAAGTGTTCAGCCATCCTCAGAGGAAAGCAAGTAATGGTGACTTGGAAATGTTTTCTTAAACATGTCTGAACATCCCAGGCAGCCTCTGTGGCCCCAAGTGCCCAACTTTGACTAATGTTATGGAGGTATAACCATCCCCTCTTTGGCAAGTAACTGTGGACCAGGGCCAGCAGGATCAGCTGGGGCAAGGATAAGGGCAAGTCAGATATCACATTATCAGTCAAAGTAAGTGGAAACTGGTTCCCTGGGCTACCAACACAGACACATCTTCCATGTGCTTAGAAAGGGATCTGTGTATCCCAGACACTTTTTAAAAGGCCATATTTTTTCTCTTGGTGATGGGAAGAGTGCCTTGACAGACAGCTCTTAATGATGGTGCCTGACCCAGGGCATCCTCCCAAAGCTGCTTCTGGTCCCAGAGCCCTAAAGACTGATACCCTGTTGGGTTATTGCTGGACATCTCTACACAGCCCTTCATGTCATGAAGCAAATCATGGATGAGGGGCATCAGCCTGTGAGGCTCACCTCCACACCTCCATCAAGCTGATTACTGCTGTGTATTCTGCAGCTGGGAAACACAGAAAGGAATTAAACCCATCACTTCCTGAAATATTAAGGGAGTGGTTTAGATACTGACAATAAAATCCAGTTTTCATGGCCCTTGTTAACTTAAGCAGTGCTTGATCTAGGAAGTATCAAGTGGGGAGAGACTTCCATGTGGAAGATCAAAGAATGCACAGAAGTGTGAGGAAGAAGGCTCAAACCCCCTCCAATCTCTGTCTGGTGCAGCAAATGAAGTGAGTTCAGCTGGGTACTAGTTTGGCATTCTGGTGTTCTGGTGCTGGACCATCTCACACGGCAGTCAGGTATTGTTTGCAAAGATGGCATAAATTAAATTCCATGGAAAAAAATTAACTGGATCTCTGGTGCCAGCAGCTCCTCTTATCATTTTGTAGCCTGTTCACATTCCCTGGCAGATAATCACCATGACTAACATTTATCTGACACAGCCAATTTTGCCACCAAAATCTGTTTTCTGACCTTAGCTGACTATTCACAGACATGACAGCTCCCCCCACAATAGCATAAATGCTAACAAAGCTCTCCTAGAAAATAGATGGGTTTTGTGGACACTAAAAAATCAAAACAAGATGTAATGAATGCCCCAGAAAGCTGGATGGAGGGGCTGAGTGCCTGTTATTTCTCTGTCTTGGTGGTAGTTTCCTTCATCTGATTTGTTTAGTCTGCTGTTTGTTGTATCTTCAGATACAGGGAGACTTTGTGCAGTTAAATGGCCACAGTGCAGAAAGAGCTGCCTGACATACTCTTCATGACAACTTGGCATCTGGGCTTCCTTCCTCTGTGATTTTCTGTATTTCCAAGAGCTCTGTAAGGTAGGAAAAGCTGGTACAAGGGTTTGGTAGTGCAGTGAAGGGCCCTGGGTATTCCATCAAGGTTCAGGTGAATCTGTCAAGATTGAAAAAGGACAGGTTTAGCAACAATTTGGGCTGTTCACGATGGGGCTGTATGTGATGCTGGCTACAGATAGTGGTGGAAGCTGGGGTTGAGACAGGGAAAAAGGAAGGACCACGACAGATGTGCACAGGTCTGCCTGTGGCTCATTAGCAGATTTCTAATCTAACAAGATTCTGCTGCCCTGACCAATTCCCTCTGAAACTGACCCAAGTTTCCATAGCTCTCCACTCAAGTCTTGTGCATTATAAACCCCTAGTTTGTCCTCTGGGATGCAGACTGGGCAGGATCTCAGGGAGCCCTTGTTAGATAGATATGGGAACATTTTATCCACATTGTTTTTTTAAGCACCTGATAGTTAAGTTGTCTTTCCCAAGAACAAAATTCTTCAAGTCAATCTGCCCACCCTTTCCAAAATTGTTAACAGTCCTTCTGCCCTCTTTCTCCTTCTGATTCTTTCTCCATGAAGCCCATACTTCTCATGAAACAAAATCATGCTTCTAAGGAAAAACACCTTTAAATAGTGCATCTAGGCCATGTGTTAACTCTGCAGTGGTCCACACCTAGTGATCCCCACCTGAAGATAAGGGATGAAGACTCAAGACTGCAGAGATGGCTCAAAGATGGTATCTTGCACAAAAAATATAACCAGATGTACTCCAAACAGGTATAAATAACTTCCTCTGGGCAAAATTGAGTGCATAGTGTTTGTATTTCCATACCTTCGTGTCTGGCTGTTTGTGAGGGTAACAGACTCAGAAGTGGAGGGAGTCACTGGCAAAAATGCTCACCCTGTCTGTGTCTGAGGATGTAGTCTGAATCCTCTCATCCCTCAGGGTTTCCAGAGGATTCTATTCTTCCTCTTTGTGATGCCACTGAATTTTGTCAATATTGGTGAGTCTTCCCATCCAAGCTGAATGAATGTTCCATATTCCCTTTAAGGTCCTTCTTAAAAATCCCTGATAGGCCCATGAGAAAGAATTAAAAGTTGTTTGGAATATAATGCCTTTCCTCATTTTCCTTTTCCTGAGCATCCAGTCATATGAACAAGGCTTACTACGTCTGGCAACTATTTGTTGTAGTCTCTGTACCTTCTTGGCATGAGGCTAATTATTGATATTTTGATATATTAGTAGACTTTCTAATCCTAAAAATGGGAGTAGGAGAGATTAGATGACTTGGAGATTTTGGAGAGAGAGGTGCTCTGTGTTTTTTCCCTTTCCAACTTTGGTCCCAGTCCAGTTTAAACCTGCAATGAACAAAAGCAATTACTAGGTGGGAGTTTCCCCCTCAAAAAGGAGCATGATGACCTCTGAATTTCTAAAAACCATTTTCAGGACATTTTGGGCAACTGCTTGCATTGGTTTGACACTTGGTAGCTCCAATAGATGTTGGGACAAGTTGGCAGGTGCCCTGAGTTCTTCAGATCTGGCTGAGATTAGTTTGATTAGGTTGATAATGGGGCCCTTTTCAAGGTCAGCAGGAAAACAAGGTCAGCAGCATCACTGAAACAGGACAGGGAAGTTACTCTGGAGCTGCCTGTTTCTCCCCATGAGAATAAGAGATTAGGGGTGAAATCCTGTAGGGTCCTCTTTGACAACCACAATCAATGGCTTCTCAGTGTTCCTTGTTTGGTTGTCAGTGTCTGCATTTGGCAGTCTAGTGGGCAGGGTCTTGTGGTCCTTGTCAAGGTCCTTGCTGAGCTGGATCATGGCTGTGGAATGGCTGCGCCCATTCAGGCTGGCACAGCCGGGCTCCTCTTGTGGCTCCACACAGAGGGAATGACGAGACCCTTTCACCCAAGGGAGGGTGGGAAGCAAACACACCCTCCATCCTCCAGCTGGGAACCCCTGAGAATGCAGGAAGGAAGACAAGAGCATTTACAGAAGGAAAGGGCAAAGCTTGAATCTAGTGATGCAGGCCCCAGCCATGGAGAAGGGTGCTGCCAGACCCCACATCACATGAACCCCCCAGCACTGGGACCTGGCGGTCTGGATGCGCCAGGCAGGAGCAGCACGTTCCAACCGCCGGGCGCGCCGCGATATGATGGCGTGCCAAAGGATCTTTAGGAGCTGAAGGGGGGGAATATCCTGGCATAGAATTTAAAATGTGCTCTAACCTTTTCTGCAAACTGAAAGCAAGAAAAATGCTCATAAAACTAGTCTTTGTGCACAGAAAGAAGTCCGTTTTTATACTGTTGCTAAGTTCCTTATTGTTTTCTGGCTGTTTTTTGTGTTTCTGTGGCAGCCTTTTCTGTGGGCCTCTTTCAGTGACTTAGCTATATTGGCCTGCAGATAATTAGATCAGTGCTATCATTTTCACTGTCCTTTTTCCTCTGGAGCTATTTGCATGATAATGGCAGTTTGTGCGACTCTCTCCCTCCGTCTCCCTCTCTCTTTTAACCAGACACCATTTCTAAACATGAAATAATTCAGGGAACAATCTGTGAGTGGCTGTGTTAAGAAAAGACTGAAAACATCTGGTTAAGAAAACATTTATGGTAACCAAGAATCCAATATTTATGTCAGCTATAGCTTTAAAAAAGAGGTCTTTTCTTAACAGCATTTTTAGTCTGTATTTTAGTCTATATACAGTATTGGCTGTAGGCAAAGCTCCTAACCACAGTATACTCCCACTCTGGGTATATATGTCTTTATTATATGTTTATCTAGACAATTTATAGGCAAATAAGGTATTAGAGTCTAAACTGCTAATGAAACCTACGACAGGTGCCATTTAAAAGGCAGCTGTGCCCCACAAACTGGTTCTGAACCCCTCTTGCTGTGAACAAAGTCTTTAGTTCTGCAAGATATGCCCAGATCTAAGCAGGAGAGCAAACCCATTGAAACCCAGAGCTTGGCCTGGGTGACTGACACTGGTGTTATGGTGATTTAGGGTCTGAGGCTTCCCATGGGAGAATGTGTCGTGGCCAAGGGTGGGCCAAGGAAGCTCTTTGTGCAGGAGCAGTCTCCTGCCATGCCCAGGTCTTGCAGAGCAGTGGCCATCTCAGCCTCCAGACTGTGCTGCACCACTGAGAAGATTATTTTTGCTGTAAGAAAGGGGTCTTGGGACTAATTCCTGCTCCCGATGAGATTAAACTCCCAGCACACATACCTCAGCAAGGAAGAAAGTCAAAAAGGGAAAAAAAAAAAAAGAAAAAGAGAGTTAATAAAATTGGTCCTGGTATCTGAAGACCATGAAATTAATTTGGGATTTTGATTTCCCTGTGGCAGCTCAGACAAGGAACATAAGCTGTCCTACACCTGATAATTTTTCACATGGATCTTCATGTCACTCTGGCAAAAACGTATTCCTGGTCTGGCTCCAGATCTTGGAGGGCCCCTCAGAGCAGCCCAGTGCTGCAGTGAATGGGTGGCAAGGCTGGGAATAGAAGATCATACTTGCCTGTTGAGTTAAGCTTCTTAAAGATAATTTGAAATTTTTTAACAGGCAATTTTTGATAGGCAAAACTGGACACAATCTGGATAGCTTCCTAAGTTAAAAATAAAGCAATTAAAGTTTCCACAATTGTTTTTCTTTCCATGAGATAAAGGTTCTTGTAGAGAAATGGGGTTTTACCAGTTTTAACTTATCTTAATTAACTAATTATTTTTATTTAAATACTGGAACATGTTGCTGAACAGTATTTTTATAGATGAACTTATGCTGTAAATATAGCAATTGTAACACCCCAGAAAAAAATTCCCTGTAGGTAAATATCTGTGAGGATTGGGCTCTGTTGTTGTCTGCCATGGGGTCACACAGAATCACAGAATGGTTTGGGTTGGAAGGGACCTTAAAGGTCTAATTCCAAACCCCTACCATGGGCAGGGACACCTTCCTCTAGACCAGACTGCTCAGAGCCCCATCCAGCCTGGCTTTGAACACTTCCAGGGTTGGGACATCCACAACCTCTCTGGGCAATCTATTCCAGAGCCTCACCACCCTCACAGTAAAGAATTTTTTATATCTAACCTAAACCTATCCTCTTTCAGTTTAAAGCCATTCCCTCTTGTCTTGTCACTCCATGCCTTGTGAAAAGTCCCTCTCCATCTCTCTCGTAGCCTCTTTAGGTACTGGAAGGTGCTTTAAGGTTTCCCCAGAGCCTTCTCCTCTCCAGGCTGATCTATCAGCTGAGCTCCACCAGGTTTGTTTGAGAGACATAAGGGAGTAGGAAAAGTTATGATAATACTGCTGTGGTCAGAGGTACCTGAAAATCACCTTCAAGTCAGAGAGAAGTCACCTCCAAGTCAGCATGGCTGAAGCATCATTTGAGAGCTGCCCAGAGTGGAACAGCATGCTCATCCCAGGCCACAGGGGAGCTGGAAGGACAAGCAAAGTTCAGCTCATAGCTTCATGGAGCAAAGATGCCACAAATCATATGAAGATTTTGGCATGGGTTTCCTGGCTCAAGAAAATTGATTATTCACAAATAGAGGGCAGAGACAGGAGAGTAATGAGAACCAGAGTCATGAGAATTGCTGATGCCCAGCAATCCTTAACATTAGATCCATCAGCCAGTGTTACTGATCACTTAATGAAATTCAGTGGAAATGGCTTCACTGGGAATTGGACCAGGTCCTTACTTCAGAGCATAAATACTGAAAGAGAAGGCTTCTTTCTGAAGCACTGTTGCCAAGCTGTGTGTGACCATGATCACACCCCAGACAGCACCTGGCCCTCCTGTGCTCCCCTCTGTGTTGTGGACAGTGCACGGCCAGATCTCTGAGGGACACAGAACACCTTTGGTATCCATGGCCATTCTGAGATACATGAAGGCTCTTTTGTAGCATTTTAAAATCCTCACTCTTTGCATCAGGTAAGGTTTGAGGAGCTCTTGTCCTCCCCAAAGCTGTGCAGCCCCTTCTCAAAGCCATGTAGCATCCCCTCAAAGCCTGTCAGGGACCAGGAGATAAAACAAGTGGTTCCTGCCAAGAAAAAAAACATCAGAGGGAAGATAGTCTGCAGCAAACAAGACAGTGCTTGACATTACCTGCTGTCTGATAGCATTTCTTTATTTCTTCCATACTACAGAAATAAAGGAAGGAATTTGGTCCTAACCCCCACACACTTACTTACAGAAATGTCTCTGAGTGAAGATAAAACCCTGAAAATTTCAAGGAATACACAAGAACTGAGGAAAAAAAGAAAAAAAAAAGAAAAATAAATTCTCAGTAGTATGAAAAGTGTTTTCATTTCCTATTATTTTTGTGTATCTGTAAATGTTTCTTCACTGTATATTTCTACCAGCAGCCAAGTGCTGGATTATAGGCAGGACTTAATTAAACAAAATTACTATTTCAACACCCAAAACTCTTTCCTGAAGATGCATGCAAGTGGTGTTTTTTGCACAGCTCTTGCAGCGGTGAGTCACCAGGACAAGAGGAGGCTTATCAGCCTACAAAATGCACTATTTTTTTGACAGACAAGTTCATGATTTTGCAATTCTTGTGGCATTTTGATCTACTTCAGGTAACTTATAATCAAACTTTAAATAATTATGGATAATTTAGGTGGAAGACTGACATATTTCAGCTGATTTCAGCATTCTTTCTGAATGCTCCATGTTTTCAGAGTATGAAAAAATATTAAGCCCACTGAAGGTCGCTTCAGTGAAGAGCTGAAAGCCTGCTGCCATCACCTTATATATTATATACAAGATTTGAACAAAAATCACAATAGTATGAAGAAGATGAGAGTTTCTTCAATCAGGAAGTTTACGGAAGGAAAAATAGCTACAATATGAAATGTGAAAGCAACACTAAGGTTTTTAAGCTGGTGCTGAGGTTTCTTTTCAGATGAGCTGCCCCAAGAGTTAGATTTGGATATGGTCCCTTCCCATTTGCATGCGTCTTCTGATCTTCTTGTCCTTAAGCTTCCAGTCTACCTTCACATAGATAGATTCTCTTCATAATATTTCATATATAAAGTACAGAACACAGGTGAGGAACAGGATTTAAAACTGTCCAGATGAAGGAGAGTGAGATGGCTGTGATGGAAGAGCTGATTCACTGCTCCAGGTTTACACTGGAGTAACCTCATTGAAATAAGGAATTTCACTCCTCCAAAACCAAGAGTTGGGTCAGGCTCAGCTGAATGATGGACTTTCGTATTCATTCAGAAGATTAAATGGAGTCTCCCATGCGTGCCTGTTTTTCAGCTGAGTCCTGCACACCTCACATGGGCAAAACAACCACTGCATTAAGAGCAACATGATGACAGAACTGGACACTGAAGGACTGCCAGTATTTTCTGAAATTCTGCAGTGCTATGCAGTCCAAACTGGAAATAAAATATCTCCCTAATGACTTTATGAACTCAGCCCCATGGAAACTTTGCCTATATAAAGTTGATGGGATGAGGGATCTACATACAAATATTAAATTTACGTTAAGGGGACTAAATCTGGCTTAAGTGGAATATGCCTTTCATCTCTCTTGATTTTATTTTATTGCAATTCTTTCTTTTTTAGTGGGAAAGCAAATCAGTATGTTTTAAAATTGTTCCCACTGTTGTGAGTATAAACTTCCTGAAGATTTTAGCCTGTTTGCAAGAGATTGAGTAAAATAAAGATTTTTTTTTTTTAGGTCAACATTTTCTTCTGGCAGACTGAGCCTGAAGTGCACTTTATTTCCCTTTAATTTAACAGCTCCAGCAGCTTTTCCAGTTAAATCGACTGTTCATTATTGAGCCCATTTATGAAGGGCTGTGCAGTGCAGTTTAATGAATCCCTGGCACAAAGCTCCCTTTCAGTGTAGGGAAAGAATAGCAGCCTATTTAGGTCCTGTAGGGCTGTATGTCAAAGGCTGCCTATAATACTTGTCAGGGAAGGGCAGAAATTCCCACTGATATAAGAATGTGCAAGAAATCAACTTTCACAACCAACTCGCCGATTAAGACGCGATCAGGAAATGAGTCTGTAGGTTGGGAGCAGTGACACCTGTTTGGGCAGCCAGATTTTCCCATAACTCGATAACCATATGGGCCATAGAACCAGGAAGGGAAAAACAAAAGCCCTCCCTGCCCTGTCGCAGAGATTTTCTTACTTTCACGCTGTCTTCCTGATGCCACGATGAAAGGAAAATGGGTGTTGTGAATTGTGAGAGCTGGGCTCAGTGCTGGATTTGGTTTGCCTGCCCTAAGAGAAGGTTGTGCTAGTGATCATAAAATCATGGAACAGTTTGGGATGGAAGGGACTGTAAAGATCACCTGGTCCCAACCTCCCTGGAGTGAGCAGGGACATCTTCAACAAGACCAGCTCGCTCAAAGCCTCATCCAACCTGGCCTTGAACACTTCCAGGGATGGGGAATCAGCCACCTCTCTGGGCAACTTGTGCCAGTGTTTCACAACTCTCATCATAAAATATTCTTCCTTATATGAACCTGAATCTATTTCCTTTTAGTGATGAGGCACAGCATGAGAGGTTTCCTTCAGGCTGAATCCCAGTGGGATCCTGCCCCTGCGTGGCAAAGGATTTACCCTGGGGTTGGACACTGCGATGGACGGCCCCATGAGCACCAGGAGGGCAGACAGAGCTTCTGCAACCAGCTCCAGTGAGGAGCTGCTCCACAGAAGTTCTGGCACTGTAATGCAGCCCTCAACTATGCAAGGCTTCCTTGCTTGTGGAAACCGCTCTCCCTTCTGTCCAGCCTGATCTGCAAGGGTAACAAATTGCTCTTCTTGTGAAGGGCTTGGTCGTGTGGCTATGAGCTCAGTCTATGGCCAGAGCAAAGCATTAGTGATCAGGGCATGCCCCTACTCTCTTTGATTCTCAGGGTGACTGTGCCCTGGTTCTCCAAAAAAGCCAAGCTTGATGCCAAGGGTGTTACTTTCAGCTGCCTTAGTTCAACCCCCAGAGGTGGTTGAGATGCTGCTCCCTACAACAAACAAGAAAATGAAGAAAACCAGATAAATTTCTCACACAAAAGCGGCAAAATAGTAGCAGTAGAACTCCTGGAGTCCATTAGTAAGCACTGGGATGAAGATTTGGCATGGTGGAAGCAATTCTGCAGCCATTTAACTCACCTCAGTCTGTTGGGGGTAAAGTGGAGAGAAAAGGATATCTGGTCCAAAATTTTGCCTGTGGTTGGGGCTATTTTATGGGTCTAATCCCAGCATTTCCTGGACATTAGACTGTGCTAGTCAGCTGAGGTAGATAGCTGGGTCTGAGAGTCACTACAAGTGGGCTGAGCATCAGCATCCCAAAAGAGCACAGGCAGAAGACAAGCAGGCTCATGCAGCTGCTGGAAAAGAGAGATGTTTTGCAGGAATAACCAAACTGCTATTTCCTTGAACAAAAAAATCAAGTTTCTTTACAAGTTGTTGACATCATGTGGCTTAGCAAATTTCCCTCCAGGCATTGCCCAACTTGGGGTAATCAGCTCTGCCTGAGAGAACACAGAGAATAAGCATGTTTAATGCAATTATGAAGGCTTTCTAAATCTCCAGATCTGGTTGAGAATATGTAAATTCGGCTGCTTAGCACAACTGAATGCAAACTTTCCTTTGCATGCCTGACAATTGTTTTAATACTCTCCAAGTTTTAGGAGGTAATAAAGTCTCTCGCTAAACCGTAGCTGAGCTCTCAAAGCTGTTTAATTGAATGAATTCAGCCTTACAGAAGAGAAGCTGGGGCTTTCAGCTCTTTTTTTTTAATGTGAGCCACCGGATATTTAGCCACTCTGCATATAATACCACCCAGACTCATTAACAAACCCTTTAGACAAGCCACGGAATATTGCTGCTACGATGCTGAAGCAGATACTAATCTGAGGACAACTTTGTTGCTGCTCTATTTGAATAATTTCGTGTTGCTCAGATAAGAAACAGTCCCAGACTGTCTGCACAGCTCATGAACGATAGCCACCCCTGTTTTCTGGACCCATGTGCAGCTCGAAGTGGCCTCACAGGGGATGCAAAACTTACCTAGTGGAGCATACCGGGGATGTATATGTTGTTCTTTACATTTCCCCATCAATAAGGGAGCTTGGGGCAGGCTGCAAAGCTTGACAGGGTTTGACAGGGCCTGAGGGTAGCAGCTCGGGTCGCTAATCCCTGTCAGTTGTATTTGAGCTAAGTAGTTTAAATCCACCTTCTATGTAGACATACTCATTCTGACATGGAGAGATACATAAACTTCTGCCTACCAGGGTTTTTTTTTGCTTCAATTACACAGTTACACTCAGAGCAAGTCCCCAACTAAGAGACTCTGAGAGGCTCCAGCTAAGCAAGTTTTGCAAAAAGAGACCTGGTCCAGCTGGGTCAGCACCAGAGCCAAGGCTGTGCCTGGGACTGTGAGGTTCTGCCTGCATCTGGGACCCTGCTGAGACATGCTGAGATGCTGGTGAGAGATCAAGAAAATCAGCATTCTTGTTTTGTAGAGGATATTGAGCCTTCTTTTCCTCTCATGAAATATGTGCTTTCTCCTCTTTTCTCCTTGCAGTACTTGCTTTGCATTCAACAAGTGTTTCAAACCACAGTGAGGTGAATTTGGTTGTTTTTTCCATTTTACCACTAATTACAGTCCTAGGAGCCTGTCTCACTTTCCTTCTGCAGTTTTGCTTTCTGTTTTTTCCTTCCAATACAAAACTGCTGCATTTCTAATGAATTGATGCAGACCACAAAAACTCAC
>JANPWX010000175.1:3757684-3883314 GCA_024734555.1 Trochalopteron elliotii
TGGGGCAGCGCGGAGGCCGCGCGGGGTGAGAGCCCCGCACCCGAAACCGCGGCCACGGCCCCCGCAGGATTCACCCTTGTGCACTGCCAGTCTCCTCCTCCTGCGGTTGGGGCGACGCTGCAAATAAAATGTGAAACTTTGGGTTTCTTCAGGTGTTTTTGTAGCGGCCGGTGCCCCCCATTCATCCTCCTTCCCTAGGGGCCAGGGCTTGGCTGGCTGTAGGCAGACGCGTTGCTGTACCTGTAAGGCGACGTGGGGACAGGGGCTGCGCTCCTCAGAGGCCGCGGGGACCAGTCGTCAATGATTTCAGTCTAAACCTAAAGCTCATGTCAACACTTGAGGTGCGTTTAACATTTTTCCCAGGCTCACGTTTGTCACAAGTGCTGGCAGGTGTTCAGCTGAGGACACAAAGGCAAGAAAGTGAAGCAAAATTAAAAATGCTGCTACCAAAACTCAGTGTCCTGAAATTTTAACAGCGTCTTGCAGGATCTTGCAAAACGGCAATTTTCAGCGATTCGTAAGTTAATTGATGGTGTAAGTTCGGGACAAAAATGTACTGTAGCCACTGCGGCCATGTGATTCCTACAGACTGTTGGATTTCTTCCAGGAATGTGTCAAAGCTCAGAAAGCAATGCGGCTCCGTCTCATTGTGTACAGGAGATTATTTGATAATCATTTAAGTTATGTAAAAGAGTCTATGATAGGTCCTATAAAAATAAAGCTACACAATAGATCCGAGCTGTGTGGTTGTTACTGCTGTTGAGACGTGGCGTTCAGGGGGCTTTCACCGTGCCTCCATCCTCTGTAATGCTTTCTTGGCAGGAGTTAAGACAGGCAGTGGGTTTTGTCTTTTCTCAATCTTTTGAAATGCTGTATTTTATCCACAGCGACCCGTGCTTGTTTAGCCTTCATTTGTGCAGTCTGTTTCTGTAACTTAGTAGAAAGAAAGCGATAATACGCTACAAAGTCAAGGGATGAAAATTGTTACAGTTATGAAAACAGATCAAAATACTCGGAGGTTTCCTATTGAGATGCAAGTTTTCAAAGGCAATCCCGCAGTCTGGCCCCCTGCCAGCCCCAAGTGGATTGTTTGTTTTTTAAACGGGATCCACATAGGGATCAGCCTGGGGTTTTACCCTCGGTGGTGACAAATCCTTATGCCATCTGTGTTTTAAAAGATAATGTGAAAGGTAAAGCATTTTTTTTTTCATTCTTCAGCCCAGATTTAACTACTCAGAGGTTTGGGGTCAGCATGCTGCAAAGTGTGGAGAGCTGCAAGAAAATCTTTTGGAAATGAGATAATTTGTTTTAGCAAATGTTTTAATTTTACTTGTAAAAGCAGGAGCTGTAACTGCTGCCTCCTCTTTCCTTCCCACAAGCTGCCCAAGGTCTACACAAGCTGTACAGAAAGGAACAGCCATGGATGAATGTCCACAACACTCTAGCATCTGATAGCTGAGTGATGTTGAGGAAATACACTTTTCATGAACAATTTTGCAGCAGTTTATTTCACAGCTTCTTGAGGGCGTGTATGAGGATTAATGGGCAGCCTTTTCAGCCAAGGTAGCTACAAACTGGGTTAATCCTGCCCTGCTGCTGGTTTTGATGATGGGACAATGTTCTGCTCTGTAAGCTCTGTCCTGCCTTCTTCACTTTGGCAAACCTCCCAGTTTGCATTAGTGAGCTGCACGCTGCCAGCTCCCAGCAGAGCTTGCATCTGAGACTACCTGGGCAAGCTGGGGCATTATTTCAGGTGGAGATGTGTTGTATTATTTTTTTGTTTAGCTCCTACTTCAAGCATGTGAATTTGCAGCACGTCTTGGCAGCTGCTCAGAATATTTCATTATGATGGTACTGTGCTGATATTCTCAGGGCTCACTTTCCTCCCTTGAGCTGTGCACCTAAGATTTGTGCTTTCAGCAGGCCAGGCAAATGATGGGGGAGCTGATAATGTAGTGGTCACTGCTAAGGAACAAACCCACCTTCTTTAGGATTTATTTATCTCATAAGCCCAGTAGGCAAACGTGTATTAACTGGGAATCTTAATCCTGAAGACTTTAAAGCCTATCCTGTCAGCTGTATCACAGGTGTCAGATTTTGCTCAGAAAAAGTCAAAAAGAGGTTTTCAGGAATTGGTTCTGGGATAGACATTGCAAACCTGAATAATCTGATTGCCCACATACATCACCATTTTATTCCAAGTAGCCCTGAGGGGCCACAAATCTGACCAGCTGGTGGTTTTTGCTCACTTGGTGCCCTGCTGCCTTGTAGATGGGGACCTGTGGTGCTCAGAAGCTGAGCATCAATCACCCTTCTTGGGTTAGACCTTGTCTAAAACCAGTGAGAGAAGCAACTCTGTGGGTGCCAGCAGAGCTGGGCTGATCCAATGCTGGGGTGGCAGCCCATTCTCAGTGCTGCCAGGTTGGGAGGGCTCTTTGTGGGCTTGCAAGAACTTTGGATCAGACTCTGGGAATCAGGCTGACTGAGCAGCAGCTGCAGAAGTCTCTTCAGCTTTAGCCTCCATCCTGCTATAGTTCCTTTGGGGGGATGTTCAGATTATAGGAGCTTGCACTGAAAGAAAAAAAAAGAAATCTAGAAATCAGTGTTCTTCGAAGTATGGCCACATTGCTGCTAGAGGATGTATTTGTATTTTAGGAGGACCTGGCATGGGAAGTCTGATAAGCCTGGAAAGGAGCTAACAACAGCTTTTCCCACAACACAGACCAAACAAAGAACTTCTGTGTAACTCCTGAGGAGTGCTGGAGCCCCTCTCCACACTGTGGAGGCAGTGAGGGCACCTGAACAGGCCAGGGGTTGCCATCTAGTGAGGATGCATCTCTGATCTCTTTTGTGCATGTGTGGGCTCTTTTTGTTGGCTTGTTTCCCCCAGCTTGAATAGTGCAGGCACTGAAAACATCACCTAATAGTCTTGCACAGAAACACCCTTGGGGAATTGTTTTCTCCTCTGAAACACTGAAGATCATCATCTTAAGCATCTGCAAGAATAAAAGCTTTTGTAATTGAGCAAGATATTTTGTTTTTTTGGATGCACTTTTATAAGGAGTCTGTCCCTAAGGAGTAAAGCTGATTCTTTTTAGCTTTTCTGTCTTAAAAGAAGTGTGTCCCTTTGAAAGGAAATGAGTTCTCTTTGGTTGGATCGAGGTCAGACTACCAAACTATTTCATTTTACAAAGCCTGCACTGAGTTCCTCAGATACACTAAACTCCATTTTATTGCTGATGTGTTTTACACATATTGCCTAATGTTACTGGGGACTTTGATGGGAAAGCATACATGTGTTAATAATTTTCATGTATAGTCAAAGATGATAAAGGGGGATGACAAGAACCCTTGCTCCTCATTTTAAATTAGGGAATCTTAACCTTTCCTTAATGGTGATTTACTGACAAATAAGTAAGGGTTCACCATGAGTAATTACTACTGTGCCTCAGTATTTTGTGACTTAAATGGTCTGGGCCTATTCCAAAGCCACTTTCAGAAAGCAGAAAGATTTCTTTTTTTTAAAGTGTTTTCATACAGGCTCATTAACTATTTCATGGCCTGATCTTGGGAATACTCTAGTACAGCCTGGCCATTGATGATGAGTCATTTTCGCTGAACTTACAGAGTTGATCAAAGTGTTAGTGAAAAAGATACAGAAGTTTATTGTAAACTTTTTGTTTTCTGAATTTCTAAATAAACTGCTTTTGGCAACAGTGCAAAAACTGAAGGTCATTCTGCACTTATTGGCAACAGGAGGAAAAAGGTGGTGGAGCAATTCCATAGAGATGGGCACAAAATTCAGATGAGACTGTGGGAGTTCAAGCCTACAAACCTGACTATATGAAGTGAGAGCTGAGAATGCTTTTAGGATTGCTTTGTGTCAGCCAAAGAGGCTGGTGAACACTTCCTTAAAATCCAATGGTGTTTGTAAGGCATCTGAACATAAACAGCCAAAAATAGAGTGTATTATAATGAGTGCCCTCTCCCCAGTTCTGTGTGGGTGAAGACTAGCAGGAGATTGCTGAAAGATGATGAATGGTGAAGGTGTTTTATAATATTTTTCAATACCTCACTGTAACCCTTATACCCCCTCCCTTGCTGGCAAAGAACCACTTCACCAGCCTGCAGGTTTTTAGGCTTTTGTGCTTTTTGGACCCCCTTCAATATGAAAGGTAAATGTACTGTCAAAGCCTTATCTTTAGGGTTGTTGTCCTTATGGTTGTCCAGAGATCACAGACTCAATGTCACTGCATTGCTGTCAGTGCAATGTATTGAATTGGCCAGTGTGAGATTTGAGGTACAGGCAGCATTTCCCAAATGATCCTTCTCTGAAATGAGGGAATCATATCTTATATAATCTCTGTCACCCTCCCAGAGGCAGCTAAAACTGCACCATTTACCCTGTGCTCCCTCCAGGTATCCCCCAACAACACTGGGCATATAAGATGTGGACTGGTCTGCACCAAGGGAGGGAGGAGAGGAGAGGATTCAGGATTTGTAGTAACGGGTTCTGGTGCCTGTTAGTGCATGTTTTGTGTGCTAGGATGTCTCCTGGTGGGCATTTTAGACTACTTCAGCCTTAGCAGCTAATTGTAATTGATTCAGTGGGCTCTGCTGAACAAATTCTGGCAGATCCTGCTGTGCCAGATGAAGAGGTGACTGTCTCCATTTACTGCCCTGACTGTTTGCTGTAGGTGCCATCCCTTAGCTCCGTGCTGAAGGGAACTGTAACCATGCCTCCATTACTACAGCCTGTGATCAGTGCCCGAGGGCACCCTCAAGGAGGGTTTGGAGTGAAGTGGGGGCAGTTTGGCTTAGTCCAGGAATGGCTGGAGCTTAGCTGAGCCATTTCAGCCACAGCTAAGTGGAGCAAATCTGCTGTCAGACTGGGAGTGAGTTAAACCTAAAACACTGGGTGACAAATCACTTTACTGGTAGCTGTAAATGGGGAATACAGACTGGTCTCTCTTGGAGAAGCTGGGCATAATTGTTGCTAATTTTATTTTTGTTGCTAATTTTATTTTTGTTCAGCTTCATAAAAGATAGAGGCCCGCAGCTTCAACCCTCTGTACCTCCACAGTGGTGAAAGCTCAGTGAATGATTTTTAATTTGATGTTGCCACAATACCCTTCAAATGGAAGAATCCTGCCTGAGAAGCTGCTGGACTACGGACGGTGTCACAGGAGAGGTGGCAGCCAAGATTTTGTCCCTGTTTTTTAATTGCAGAATGTGATACAGGCTTTTCTGTACCACAGTGTAAAGGAGAAATTTATAGGGACTGATCCCCATTACTCATTTCAATGATGTAGCAGACATGACCCTTTCTTCTTCCAAACCTCATAGTGAAGAGCTTGTGTTTGTGCTTGAGCCTGTGCCAAGCATGCTCAGGACTCTACTCTGGGTTCAGGTGGACACAACACTCCAGGGTGGCATTGAGAGCTGTCCTGGACCCTCCCTTAGCAGGACATTCTTATTTTCTTCTCTTCTCATCTCTCTTTGAAGTGTTAAGCTCCCAAGCTCACCAGAATGTTTCTTAGGGTATTGAGGCTGAGCACCCTGAAAGGCAATGGAGGTTCACAGACTATGAGATCTCTGGACATCTCAGTGATTTTCCAGACCAATCTGCAGCAGTTACAGATTAAATAACATTTAGTACTCTGACTGCTGACTCTATGAATACAGCCTGGGTGACTATGAGTTGGACTCTGGCAGATCTTGTTTCAATAATACCAGCAGCATTACAGTTCTGTGATCAAATGCCCTCCCATGCCAGCAGCCTCTTCCCTGCCAGTGGTTTGTCAGCTAGATTTGTTAGGTCTGAAGTAAACAGCCCTGTTATTCTCAAGATACAGAAAGCAGAGATCAGAGGGGTAAAACTGGGTATGAAGTTTAAATGAGGAGAAATTCCATCCTTCTATCACCATTTTTCATCAGTGGATAACTAATAAGGAAATTTTTGCATAGAAACATCTCACAGTAGAACTGGGATTCAAATAACAGCTGTAATTGCTTCTGTGCACTCCAATAATTGCATATAAATCAATTACAACCATTTGAGGTATTTGAACAGCTCGCTCTATGAAGAAAAACCTTTCTTTCCTGTTTAATAGCCAGACCTTTAGCTTCTTTGTTTATCCACATATGTGGGACAAATGATTCAAGCTCAGCCATTAATTAGTGATTTTATCAAGATTTTCCTTTCAGCATGGAAAGGTCATCACACTCTTGAAGTGCCAGCAAAACAAATGTCTCCCATTTGCACATGAAGTCAGGGCTTGTGAGGAAGAAGCCTCAGAACATGACTTAAAGGGTAGAGGCTTAATTTGGGGTGGCTACTTGTAAGAACATGCCTGGTGTTCCTAATACAAATATGACGGCCAGACATCCTGACTTTTTTCCTAAAGTCTGTGATTAATACTTTTTATGGCTTAGATGACTCTTAATGCCTAGAGCCACCTGACAGAACACCAGGCACAGGGGCTGAAGTAAAAAGTCAGGCCAGAGGAGGGTGGCCCTGACTTCAATATGATTTATTTTTATTGTACTGTCCAGAGCCCCTTGGGTTGTCAGAGCCACAAGCTGGTTCCTGGGTGCTCCTGGAGATAAGCCAGTGATACAGCCTGTGGCAGCTCCAAGCAAGGTGCTGTCTTGGCCAATAGATGGGCCCTGCCAGGGGAGGAAGAACATGTTTCACTACAGGACAAATGCTATCTGGCTAATCCAGACCAATTAGAATTATAAATATTGGTTAACTATTTATTTATAAATATTTATTATTTATAAGTATTTATTGGTTAAATTATAAATAAACAACTGGATGAAATTTTCTTTAATAAGAGGAGAGACATGAGTGATGAGGCAAAGAGAAGTGAAGGTTTTTTTCCTGGCAGAGGTAATTCAGATATCAGGAAATTGTGAGGTTTAGCATCATGTTTGGATAACAAAATAATCCTTTCTGAGATTGAAATAGGTATGAATATTGCCACATTATTACCTGTATTGACATACTTTTCTTGTGTTTATGCTAGTTATATCATTGGTTTCAAATTACATCATTTTTCAAAGAAATGAAAAAAGAACAATTTAAGAATAGAGACTTTTCCTGCTGCTGAAAGAAAAACTGGGAGCAGAGAAATCCAAAATGAGCTGCTAAAAATATCCTTGCTTTAAATTAGAAAACAAAACACAGCAGCTAGAAGTCCCACATTATTCAAACTTGAGCTTTTCCTACACCAATTTAGTCTCTCTTACTAGTTGATGTTCCTTGTAGGGCAGAAGCCCAGCAACTCTAAGTATTCCCTCTGTGGGCGACTTTGCTTGTACAAGACTGGATAAGAAAACAATATTCACTGCCACTGGACCTTCTCCGCTGGGGAAAAGCTGTGCATAGAAGTCCTCTGCAGCCCTCAAGTGGTCCCCTTTGAATCCTGCACGGTGGGAACACAGCGCCGCGGGCTTCGGCAAGGAACTCGCAGGGCAGGCATAAAAGGCTCCCGTAAAAGGCTCCCACCCACCTTGCTGTGCTCCCCCGAGCCCCACCTTCCCTTCAGCCCCACCAGCGCAGGAAGTGTGTGCTGGAAGAGCTGCCAGCAATCCCTCTGTTCTTTCTCAGTAATCCCTCTCCTCTTTCTCAGGAGGGGAACCCATTCTGCTGGGATAACATCTGGTGAAGTGTGACACTGTCACAAGGCTGGGGGAGGCCTCCCTGGAACTCTGTGATGCAGAGAGACTCCCAGGGGAGCCCTTGGCTGGTGGCAATGCTTCCTTAGCAGTATCCATCAGGAGCTGCACCAGGAGTGATGGCTGTATGTGGTTTTGGGGGTGTCCTGGTCTCTGGCTTGGCTGTCCCCTATGTGTCCCTTCACTCTTGTTCTCTTGAAGGGCCACCTGAATTGAAAAGGGGAGGGGTCTGTTGTCCCAACAGGGCTGGAGGAGGTTTTGGGGTGCTTCCCAAGGGTGCAACTCTCTCCTTGGAGTGCCCACTGCCCATCCTGGACTCCATTTTATTCCCTACTGACATGCTCCCCCAGACAAAAATCAGTGGCAAGTAAAAAACTATTTGGACTCATTTACTTTTATCAATCTGCAAGCCTGGAGGTATGTTATATCAGCAACGACATGGACCACAGGAACTGATAGCAAAAAGGAGAGAACAGTTCTCACAAAACATTATACTTTTTGTGTTTGCATAGCTGCAGGGGGCCACCTGTAATCATCAAAAACAAATGAATCGTAGTCAGAGCTGTACATGTGCTGTTTCACAAAAGTTTCCTTATCTGCTGGCTCAGGGTACCACGAAGCAAGGCCTTGCTTGTAGGCCCAGTCAACAATCTGCAAAAAAGATGAGCAAAATGAGCTGCTGAAACAATGCTAGCACGTCATGAAGTTGAAACTAACTGCAGTTTGGCCGTGTCTGTGTTTTCCCTCTTTCCTCCTCTCAGAATTGTGCAGTTTTTTGCTTTTTTCTCTTTGTGAGTCAGTTGGGTGAGGGAATGCCAACTGCCTGCAAGCAGTGGCTGGTAAGAACTGTACCCTCTGCCCTGGCAGAGTGGTTGGGGTGTGCAGGTGGAGAAGGAGAGCAGCCCTTTGGCCAGCTCCACTCACACCCGTAAGCTCCTCAGTTGTGCTCTGCATCCTGAGCAGCTCTAAGCAGGCCAAGGAGATGCTCAGTGTGTGTCTCTGAATTACAGATCTGATGTACACAGGGAGCCAAACTCATAATTAGACAAGGTATTCCATAATACCAATCCCAAATCTAAATCATAAATACTAATCCCAATCTGGAATAGTATTTATATAATTAGGTCCCTAATAAATACAGGAGGAAAGGTTGCAAAATAGCAATTTAGAACCTAAAATCTTTTGGCAACTTGAGTCATGTTTGAATTTGACTTTAAACCTCATTTTTTGAGGTGCTGAAGACTCACAGCTTCAAGCAATAAAACAGAGATTTGTGAGCTGCGAGGCACCCAGACTCAGAACGTATTTTTCACATTTGGGTTTTACTGATGGAAGAAATCAAAGCAGTAATTATGGTCAGAAGAATTCCTAAGAATGATTGCTTTAGACTTTAGAATAAACTGAATTTAAAAAACACAAACCAGAAATGATTCCTGGGCAATTTCTGCTCTCCCTACCATGAAAAGTGGAAATAAGAATGGAAATACTCACTTTCACAGCAATTTTGAGAGATACTTCTCTGATGCTGCCCAAGGGGGGATAAAGTCTTCCTTCTGCAAGATGCTGCTCTGTCACCTCGGCAGCTATAGTCTAGAAAGAGGAGGATGGTAGTTTTTAGGGATGGTCTCAAGCACATACCACATTCCCTCACATTACATGGTATTGGCTGAAACCTCAGCAGCACTGGGGCTGGGGCTAGTCCTGAGTGGGAACTTGTGACCTGTTCAAACACGTGTGTACATATTTCATCACAGACTTCAGATGGAGCCAGAGTAGGGAAGTGCTCTGTTAGGGCAGCAGATGTGGAGAAGGAGAACCCTGTCATGGCTCCTGCACCTCTGTAGGTGTAATGGAAGCATGAGCTTTCCCTGAGCCAGGAGAAGGCTGCAGCTTTTTGCTGAGGCTGAGCCATTTCCCCTCCACACATTGTCCTGGGCCAGGTTCTATAAAACACCTGAAGTACATACATGTTCCTCTTGTCATCTTTTTTACAATATCAGTTAAATGTCAGTTGGAGACCTCTGCTGTGATGAGGAAGATTTCATCAGGGATGTGCTGGACCCTGCAGGCAGTGACTCCCAGTGCCACTCCCGGGAAGACGTAGGCGTTGTTTCCTTGGCCAGGGAAGAAGGTCTGTCCACTGGGCAGAGTAACCTTTGGGAATGGACTCCCACTTGCAAATATTCCCCGGCCCTGATCAAAGAGGAAGAAAAAAGCATTCAGATTCAGAAGAGAAGTCTTATATTTCTGCTGCTCATCATGACCTGTGCTCAAGGGGACACTGGTGACAAAGCTGCCAAACCTCAGAGGCATCTCCACCAAAGCCACCTCCAACTGACACTTTGGGAAGGCCCATCCCCCCAGAGCCATGATCAGGGCCACGGAAAGGGCCACCAAACATTGAACATGTGTTTGTATTGCAAGTACTCTGATCTTGCTGAGGAGTCTTTCTACTTATCAGCCATCTATGGGGTGTGAAGAGAGACTCATGTGGGATAAAGGTCTGGGGCTGTGTGATTGCTCTAGCCATAGGGGGTGGGGAAGGCAAAGGAAGGAGTGAGACAAGGGCTCCTCTTCTCTCAAGCCAAGTCAGTCCACATGACTGTAATTCTTCAGTGACATTGGGTCTAACTTGGGTGATGAAATAGTTGCATAAACAACTAGTGGATCACAAAGTAATTCAGGCTGGTGAGGACCCAAGTTCTTGCTCACAGCAAGGTCAGCTATGAAACCAGACGAGGTTGCTCAGGGCTTTACCCAGCACAAGGACAGAAACTGCATGAGCAATTTTGGCCCCGCCCACTGCTCCACCTCCTGGCCCTCCTCACAGCGTGGAAGTTTTTCTTCACTACCAGATCGAATGTCTCTTATTTCAATTTATGCAGGCTGTCAGTGGTTTGGCAGCACGGCCCGCTGTGGTGTCCCGGGTGCAGGCACGGCCCCACGCTCCGTGTGCCGAGCCCGGTACCTGGGTGAGGCGGTAGCACTGCTCCGCTGTGCACTCCGCTTTGCTCGTGGGGTTGCTCAGGGCGAACACGATGGGCCTCTCATTGAAGGCTGCCATGTCCTTCAGCAGCGTCTCCGTGAAAGCGCCTGCAACAGCCGCCACACCTGGAACAGCAACAGCACAGTGAGGCGCTGCTTTCCCACTGCCCGACCTCAGGGCATCGGGCTGCTCCCTCTGGGATTAGTGAATGAACTGTGGGAGGGAACCAGCTCCATCTCTGGAGATGCAGGTGGCAATGTTACTTTCTCATATGACAGTGAGATTAAAAGCCTGTCTCAAAATAAAGCCCTCTGCTCCTCCAGGCAGAGTGGGCAGCAGTGTTTTGGCCAGCCTGGCTGCAGCACTCAGACTTCCAAAGACCTTCCTGAGGTGCCTGTTGTCCTGCCAGCCTGACAGGGCCAAGTGTGTTGTTTGAGAGCCCCAGATCCTGCTTCCCCCAGCACCTCCCTCTACAGCTCTGTCTGAAAGAACTCCTACAGCTCCAAAAGTGAGGAAGCCTGTGCCCCATAGTTAATGCAAAAGGATATGGAGAACTCAACAGACAAAATGGGGGTGAAAAAAGCTCATTTTGTTTTGACTAGGAGAACAAAAGGAGACTCTGGAAGAAAGACAGAAACTCTCCTAAGAATTGAATTGACATGAAAAGGTCATATTAAGTGAACTCCACCTATAACTGCTGTAGGCTTCACTTTCTGCACAACTTCTTCTAGTGTGTTCACACTGGGGTGGTCCTGGGCAAATATTTCTTTCTCGTGGTTCAGGTGGCTCCTGCCCTGTGAGGAAAAAGGAGTCAAACTTTGGTCTGTTGGCAAAAGGTGGACACATAACACAGTAACTCATCTTCAGCTCATTCCATCTCTCAGCCCTCTACCTAAAACAGATTCCACATAGCAGGACCTTGGCATCAGCCAGTCAGGCATCGAGTGCTTGGTGCAATGTCACACTGGGCTGACCTCTGCTCCCCTCACCCACTGAAGTACATTGACTGTGTGGAGGAAGGACCTGGCTGCCACTGACTTGTACATAAAACTTGTATAAGTCTCCTCCAGTCTGAGAAGGGACAAGGGCAGAGGCCCTGGGGACACAGAGAGTGGAGAATGGAGCTGGGCCAGGCTGGGTCACTGGGCAGGGCACAGTTTTGCTGTGATAATACCCCATATGATGTGCAAGACTTCCAGCACTGCTTGAGGCCATGGCCAGCAGAGTATCCTTCCACTTTAGAGGCCTAGCCTGAAGTGATGCCTTTAGGGCAGCAAATGCTGCTGGCACACTTGTCACCACAAGACTTTGTCCTCTGAAAGCAGGAGCAGCAATGCTGACACCAATAAAACTGCAGCCTTTACATCAGGGCTGAGCAGGGGTCCAAGGTATCTGCCTGCTCTGGCCTCTCCAGCTGGCAATGGATGGCAGTTGAGTAGAGCTCATCTCTGGAGACAAATTCACCTTCACAATCAGTCCCTTGGAGTCCACCATCCAAATTTTTTTAATGGCATCCTCTCGTGAAATGCCTTCCTTTTCCAGGGCCATGAGGATGAGATGAGCTATTCCCATTGCAGCCTGGAACACAGTATATAAACACTTCATTGGCACATCATTATCTTTTGGGGGAAGATTTTAAATGAGAGTTGGGTTGGGTCACCCCCCAGCACTGCACAAAGCAGGGAGACTTTCTGCTCCAGGGTTGTACAGTGCCAAGGCATGGGGCTGATTTTAGCATTGCAGGTGCTGCCATAAATAAAAACCCTCACAATCATTCAGCAGAACAGGTTTCAGGTGAGGCTGAAGAAGCAGAGGTGATACCTTGACAAGCAGGGGCTGTCTCCATAATTTAAACCAGCTGCTGCAGGGGAGGAAAAGAGGCAGACACTTAAAAAATGCTGGTGGCAATGCCAGTACAAAGGAACTCAAAGCCAAGTGGGACTGCTACATCTGAAATACAGCCATGAGGGAAGTCTTCTCCCATTCCTGCCTGGGAAAGCAGCCCTGGACATGCTGTGTGTTTGTGGTCCTACAGCCATGCCTGGCCCTCCTGCTCAGATGGGGACTAACGCTGCAGGAGGGGCTCTGTACTACCAAGATGGTGACCAGCACAGACAGACATGTCTGCCAACAGGGGTGGAGAGAGAGAGAGCAATCTTCGTCTCAGTCAGGGACAGACAAATAGTAACAGACCTTCCCAAAGTCTCACAGGTGGGTGAGAAAGCTGAGACAGGTCCTGGACCAACACCTTTAGTCCATGGCTAAAGTCCACCTCCAGGCTTTGGAGGCTTCTTCTTCCCCTCTCTTTGAGCAAGGTGCCATACAGGCGACCTGGCTTCTGCCATGGAGCGCTATGACTGACTCCAGATAGAAAGATTGTGTTCTTACAGTCCTTTGGACTCTGCTGCTAAAAAAAAATCTGGTTTACCCTAGACATCAACCCTGAGAATACAAACCAGCCTCCTTAATATTCCTGCCTCATAAGGGACTTCCCTAAAAGTACTTAAAGCCCCACTGACACATGGGCAACCTCATGGTATCCACGGAGTATCCTCAGGACTCGTGAGCCAAGAAATCACTTAAAGACTGTTGGTAACTTCCACACAAGATCCACCTCTAGGGCCCAATCCTGCCCAGTAACAGGGAACCTGCTTCTGTGCTTCATCCTCATGAAGCCAAGCCTTGCAGGAAGTTTCACAGTTGACTTTTCTCTCTCTAAATTTGAGTATGGAGCATATTACAGTACAAGCTCAGGAACATTCCTACCTCTCCAGCTCCCTGGAAAACAAACTTCTGGTCAGAGAGCTTGTTCTTTGTGATTCTTAAGGCTGCAAGGATGCCAGCAAGTGCAACAGATGCTGTGCCTGGAAGAGAGAAACATCATGAGATGTACATTCTGGCAAAGGCATTGTCTACTCTGCAGATATATATATATCTGTCAGATACTCTATGGTAGGAATCATTCTCTTAGATTCTGTCACTGAAGGATCAGAGTGCCTTCCCTATGCTGAAATATTAACATTCAAATTCTCCTGCAAGGCCGGAGAGCACAAATTTTCCTCCACGTAGAGTCAAAGGGACACCAAATCCTAGAATGCCAGAAGTTAATATCTAACTTGCAAGGGTTTAAGATGCACCTGACTTCTCTAAGGTCACATAGATTAGGTTACCACCCTGTAACAGAGTGGTTTGAACTTGGGTCTCCTTGTCAAAAAATTCTCAGTGATCATGGAATTACCATCCTCTTCTCCCATTTACCTTCACAGCCCAGCATCACCATTTTTTTACTCCTCTAACACCCTGATACCTTGACTCACAGCCATCACATCCTACTGCTAAACATTAAAGAGTCATTGATTCCAGGAGCTGGTCCCAGATTAGTGAGAAACAATGCAGTAAATGGAGCAGTCCTGCTGTTACAGCCACTGTGATATCTACAGCTTTCCATACATTAAGGGGGGCAAATGTCCAGACTGAATAACCTGCCTTTACCCCACGTAACTAACATATAAATCCCATGCAATGTTCATCTAATGTCCTGTCCCAGGTGAAGGAATATGGTAGAAATAAATCAAGTAAGGCACAAGCTAATAAGGATTCAGGCACTGGTGGTATCTCAGCTCACCTGGGCAAGCTGAATGCAAGCATTAAAGGGGACCTGGGACTGAAGGAGGAAGTTTGATCACAGAATATGTAAAGTTGGAAGGGACCCATAAGGATCATAAAGTTGATTAGTTTTATTCCTTAGCACTTGAAAGAATATCAGTTTGGATATGCCCTAGTTTTGATGTATTCCCAGCTCTAGTGCTGGTCTCTCCATTCTCCTCTTTAGAAGCTTTGTGAGAAATCAGGGAGACCACAAGTAACAAATCTTGTGGGGGTGGTCATGGCTGGGGCAGGCAATGACCACTTTTAAGCTAATATGCCTGATTTCACCAAATTTCCATCATTTCCTATTTCGCTGCCCATGTAGCCAGGCAGTGGTTCAGGGTTTCAAGTAGCCAGTTCTGCACTGAGGTTCCCTGCAGGGTCCTTGAGGCCTGGGGTGCTGCAAGGCATCAGGAACAGCCTGGCTGAGAAACAGCAGCTCCTGAGCAGACATGACCACAAGCAGTGACACCAGCAGATGGAGCTGCCTCATCTCTGAAGGACCCAGAAAACAAATTCAGCTTTACCTGCTCCTTTAGTGCAAAAACCACAGACAAACTAGGAATCTGCTGGTGTATAACACTGGGGAATAAATCACACTCTTATAATTTCGTAGCAAGCAGAAATTCTAGTGGAAGCACAAGTACTCTGCCAAAGAGGTAATTTTACTGACATGACTTAACTTGTTGAGGGAACCTATATAAGCTATGCTGACAAAGAAAATCTTTATAGGCCAGGCCAAAAGTAATTGTCAGTATGATGAGAAACATTTTGTGAGTATAACTCAGATGCGTTTAGTTCTCCAAAATCTAACAATTAGCCTCTCTTAAGAGTGATTCTGGTTTAGCAGAGGTGAGAGCAGCCACCCCCCTGCAGCAGATGTGGTGTCCACACTGGCACACTGGTACAGAACGGCAGCATCACTTCATAGAACCATGGAATGGTTTGGGTTGGAAGGGACCTCAAAGACCATCTAGTTCCAACTCCCCTGGCATGAGCAGGGACATCTTCCACTAAATCAGGTTGTTCCAAGCCCCATCCACCCTGTCCTTGAGCCCTTCCAGGGATGAGGCATCCACGGCTTCATGAGGGCACTGCAAGCATTCATGCCTTAAACACAAACAGACTAGACTGATGGATGATAGCTTTGTAAGCTTCTTTCTTGCAATGAATCACTTGAGACACTTGCTTCAGCATGAAGGATGAATTCCCTTCATCAGCTCAGTAAAGTTTTTACTATTACATTTCCAGACCCAGACCATCTGAGTTCAGTCAGTTTAAAAGGGAGTTGATGGGGAGGGAACCAGCCACTGAGCACCTTGTTGCTTCAGTATTAACATGTCACCCAACAGAAGGAAGCATACAAAGGATTTCCTCTTGCTCCTCCTGCATTAAATCTCTGCCTTTTAATGCTCTCTTTAGAGTAATGTATTTGCCTGGTGAAATTCCACTGGACTAGGAAAATTACAGAGGAAGATAATGAGCGTCCAAGAAATTTAAAAGAACACTGGATAATTGCCTAGTTTTTAGATTTTGTGTTTTATGGGTGTCACATAACGAGTCCATGCTCATTTTCTGTGTTATGGTGAGTATGTAATCAGCAGGAGTGCTTGGCATGCTGCCATGACAGATGCTGAGGATGAGACTCCTCTAAACAAATATGTATGGTCCTGTTCATACTCATGCTAAAGCAGACACCTGAACTGGATCAAATGAAATGCACCCTGGAAGAGCCACTACTACCACATGTTTTTTAGAGAGACAAGGTAACTGGGATACATGTAGACAATTCTGTTGCAGACATCTAATCTGTGCAGGAAGAGAGTCCACCCTGTAAGTCTGAACCGTAAAGAAATGGGAGGAGACCAGGATCCCCCAGTTGTCAGCAATGCCAAGCTTGTGACATGCGGTGGAGTATGAACATCTGCAGTCACACATGTTCACACATTATCTCCAAGGCATACTTTGCATGGAAATCTCCAAATCCCTGTGTGGGTAGGAGTGGGGAACTGATCAAAGTTAAAAAAACAGAAGTGAAACCACTGCAGTGTGATGGTGTAAGCATCAGGTCACAGCATTAGCAATGATAGATGCATGGAAAGTATTGAAAAGACTGAAATGTAACTGGAGAAATACCTTGTTTCTCTTGATCCTGACCCAGGCAAAACTGCTTTATACCCTGCAATTGTCAAGAAGTCTGATGGGACAAATGCTGGTATTTGCAAACCCATTTAAGTGGGAAATGCTCTTGAGAGATTCAACAGCAGGAGGTACTTGAGGTACTTTTTAAAGGTGTCGATAGCAGGAATTTGACAAGTGGTGTGTATGGAAAGAACAGGGACATGGACTCAGTCTGCAGAGCAGAGACCTGTGGGACTGGGTGTGCCATTACTCATCCCCTGCACTTGTACTGCAGCTTTGACTAACAGCAGGGCTCTGTTCAGCTCTGCCACTCCTAATCCTCATCTCTCGTTCCAATATGTTTCTAATCCCTCCACATCTCCCAAATTGCATCTCACCCCCATTACTCAAGTAATAAAGTTACTGTACCTTGGCCTTAACTCAATTTTTTTTTTTTAATATAATTACAATTTCTGAGCACGGAACAACAGAGTATCTCTGTGGAGAAGAGTTCACAGCTGGTTCATGTAAAGAATTGGCTAATCATTGTGCTTCAGTTCTAAAAGAATCACAAAGCCAGACTGGGGCAGGGAACTCCTCACCATGGCAAGAAAAAACCAGCCATCCTTCAACACATTGGTCTATCTGTTTTCCAAAAAGAATGAGTGCTGCTATTGTGGATAACTGCTTCCCTAAGTAATTAGCAAGAGCCAGCTTGGCTGGTCTGTATCTGAGGTGAGATATGGAGGGGTACAGAGAGAAGAAAGGAAAGTGCTTGCAAACCATCCTGTCTATCCAAGACTTAAAGTGAGTGCTGAACATGATATCACAAAATAGCAAGCAGACCTCGGGACCCCTCTGGGAAGTCCACAGCAACAGAACCAGTACAATAAAGAGGCATCCAGAACTAAGGCACGCTCAGGAACAAGGCCATCTCAACAGGATTCAATTTCTGACACTCAGGCACATTCAGAATATTGTAAAACATTAAGGAAAACCCTGTGGGGTCGATGTTCCACTTGTACTATTGCAAGTGAGAACAAGCCCCAGTAGATGTCAGTGGAGGTACACTGGAGCATAACCTGAGGAAAGGATCTGCTCCACAGCATCGCATGGGAAAGGCTTCAGCAGAGAGGCTCCCTTTCCCGGGGACCTGACCCTTCCCCAGGGTGGGGAGAGCAGGCAGAGGGGTGAGCAGCTGTGCACATGGAGTTACACGAAGCACTGCACCAGTCGGGGAAAGCGCTGCCCAGTGCCGAGGTCAAGACTGTGCCCTGGGTGCCAGGGGGGTGCTTGGGGTCAGGAGTCCTCTCCTGCTGATGGCTGGCACTGCCCTGTCACCTGTCCTGGAGGGCTGACTGAGCTGAGCTGAGCATCACCACCACGCTGAATCCTTCCAAATAGCAGCAATGGGGACGTGCAGCCACACCACTACCTGTTTCTTCTCACAACACCTGCGTGAGTGATACCCCCTTCTCCACAGTACGTTGGTGGAAAAGATGACCAAATTCAGCCCGATCTTTTATTTTTTACTCTTGACCTGCTTGCTTAGACTTTGCCCTGTCAAAACCATGCCAATATGAGGGCCCGGGGAACAGCAAACTCTAGTTTAACAGCTCCAGCAAAGGGCAGCCAAGGAAATATATCTAAATTTATGGATGAGGAGGAAGCCTAGGGCTTTTCCAAATTCTGGTTCACATTAACTCCCTGCAGCAGTTCCACCCATTACTGGAAAGCAGAGTGGAGCTTGTCCAGATCCATTCCAAATGCATATTCAAAAGTCAAACACAACAAAGCTGGAGCAAAAAACTGCCAAAGTGTTTGCAGCTCAAGGTCTTCTCCTCCATGGCTCTGGGCTTGTGTTACCTTTTCCCCAGAGGGCCTCTGTAAGACATTAAGAAAATAAACTTAGGAATGGTGCAGGGTTAGTCAATGAGAAGAGCAGTAAAATGCAAAGCATTGATGCACAGGGATGGAACTTCCTCTCTTCAGGGTAGCCCAGAATTGATGGTGGCATGAAGAGGAGCTGCCTGACAAAGGAGAAGCTTAATGAGGCCATCTCTAGGTTCCTGCTTTTAATCCTTCCACTGTAAAGTGCTTGGACTATACTGTGCATAACCTTACTGATGGGTTCTGACCACAGCAGCAGTGCCCTCCCTTTTGCCTCTACTGTGCCAACACAGGCTGAGCCCCTTCATGCACCCACATGGGCAGAGGCTGTCAGGCAGCTGTCAGCACTCTGCAAGAAAGCATCCCTATCACAGCACTGGGGACTCTGTGCATGCTGCTGCATACCAACAAGCTAAACCAGGTCAGAGCACAGCCCCTTCTTCTGTTCATTTGGCTTCCTGAGCCTGGACTTAAAAGATCACAGACAGCTTAACACAGAGGTGACCTGTGCTGTTCTTCACTGCAGAGGAGGAGCTGGCAGTGGCATCCAGTGAATGAGAAAAACAGCACACAAGAAAAGCAGGAAAGGAAAGAGAAACAAATGTCGCATTCCCAAAAGTGACAGAAGATATGGGCCTGATCTTTAGAGTGCTGTACTGATAAGCTCAAGAAACTGAGGCCCACTTACAGCCTGGAGTCCTGTTCTGAACTGTTCTGACCTGGCTTGTGTAGGTCAGTGTGTGAATTCAACACAAACCCAGGAGCTGGCCCTTACATAGTTAAGGCAGCAGCACCAAGGGGAAATGCAGCAGCCTCTTCTGCTGAGGAGCACAGAAGGTCCACAGGGACTGTTAATAGTGAACCTCTGCAGGACTGAGAACACCTCCACATCCATCTCCAGGCTGGGTAAATCCCCAGGGAAAGCATGCTGCTCAGGAGCTGCCTGGCAAGACATTGCCTGCTTTGTCTCACAGTACAGTCCTGTCCTGCACTCCCTTCCTATTGTGCTTCCCCCTCCTTGGCTTCCTGTGATAATTACCGATGCATTTGCCACGCCAGCTGAAACAACAAAGTAAGATACTGTACCATTTTAATCTGCTGAAATTAGTTACTGCTGAGCCAAGAACTCTCACTTTGCCTGCTTCTCACAGCACATGGAAACGTGCCTGTGAAACAGGCCTTGTTTGCACATGATTGATTTCCAACTTGCCCAAGTGTTTGAAGCTGCTCAGATTTGTGGCACTGGAGTCAGCTTGTTCCCAGCCTCAAGCTGAGATCTGGAGCACTCTTGCTCCAGGCCAGGCACTGCTTCCTGAAGAGTCTTGAGAAGGTTATGGAAAGGTTATCTGCTAGGATAATGAGAAAAGGTGGTTGGTGGGTCAAGAGATATTTTGAGGATCATCAGCAGTCACGCATCCTACAACCAAGCGGAATTATTGCTCTAATGACTCTGAAAAGACTCAGAGGTGTTCTGTGAAAGGGGGGACCCTGAGCATTGCCTGCAGCCTACTTTAGATAACAAGCTTTATGCTTTTGTCCACTGTTCTCTATGCCCCTGCCTATATGTGTGAAAAACTTTTGAATGACACGATCCAACACAATTCATTAAATAACACATTAAAGATTTCTTCATTTTTTCTGCAATTCTGACTAAACTTGCAGAGTTACTTCTGCTGTTCAGTACTGAGTAAACATCTCAAGAAGCAGCTAAGCTGGTCAGGTATGATTTGCCTTGGGAGATCCATACTGTTCTCATTCACCTTTATGTTCCTAGGTGCACTTCCAGAAGATTTACTTTGTAATCCCCAGATACTGTGGTTAGGCTAGCTGGACTAAAATTCCCTGGATCTTTCTTCTTGCCGTTCTTGAAGATAGGTGTGACATTTGTCTTTTTTTCAGGAAATAGGGATCTCCTCAGTTACCATAACCTTTCAAAGAGTGACTTTGTAATGCTGTTGGCCATATACCTCAGATGAATCCTTAGATGCATCTCATCAGGTCTCATGGACTTTGTCTTTTGAACAATCCCTGCTGAATAGGCAGAAGTTGATGGAGATGCTGTGATTTTGCATGCCTAAAGTTCTCACCATGGAACTAGAACTTTGTGTGCTTTTCTTGATCTGCATGAGGCCTTTGAAAAATCTCCCAAAACATCCTTGTAGCTGAACTGGAGACATACAGACTGAACAAGTGGGTGAAAAAGTGGCTGGGCTCATAGGCTCAAAGGTTGGTGGTCAGTGGTACAAAGAGGCCAATACTAGTTAAGTTCTCATAACAATCTGGGTTATAAAACAGAGTGCACTTCCATAAAATTCGTGGATGATTACAAATTTGGGATAGTGATTGATACAGTGGTGGTATGACAGTTGTTCACAGGGAACTCAGCAGGCTGGAGAAATGGGCTCAGGGAAACCTCGTGAGGGTCAGCAAGGGCAAATGCAAAGTCCTGCAGCTTTGCAGAAGAAAACTTTGGTGGGCAGCAAGTGGAAGATGAGTCAGCAATAAGCCCTTGTGGCACAGAAGGCCAACAGCCTGCTAGACGGTGTCAACAGTAGGCCATAAAAAGTGACAGTTTTTTCTATTTTAGCACTTTTGAGGTCATCCCTAGACAAGCATGTCCCATTTGGGGCTTTCAGCACAATGACAAACTGGAGCAAGTCCAGAGGAGGAACACAAATATGACCAGGGTATACAAAAAGGACTGAGGAGCTTAGGTTTGAAAGGGCTGAAGAAGACTAAGAGGGCATCTAATTTCTGTCTACAAGCACTGGTTAGAGTGTTTGTAAAGAGGCAAGATTCTTCTCAGAGGTGTACAAAAAAAGATGAGGGGCAATGAACAATTAGCAAAATTCCAATTAGATATTAGGGGAAAAATGTGCAAGGAAGATGAGAAAACTTTGGAACAGGTAGCACAAAGATTGTGGATACCCATCCTTGTATGTACTGCACAGTATTTGGCTGGACAAGGCTCTAAGGAACCTGAAGTAATATAAAACTTGATCTAAGTTTGAAATCCCCCTCTATTTGAGTGAGGGCTGTCTGATGTCCAGAGGTCCCTTCCAAACTAAGATCTTCAATGGCTTTAGGTCATTTCTTGTATGAAGCAGGAATCCAGAGATGCCTGCTTCAAGGATTCACCAGACTTCACAACTTTGCAAGACTTTCAAATTGTCTGCTTTCTGTTTATCACTATGAACAATTAAGTGGAGCAAAGTTAGAGGAGGAAGAGAAAGAGCAGGAACTAACACATTCTCATGTACCTCTAATCTTCAGAGCCTGCCCTGGTACTTTACTGGGAAAAAGGAAGAAGTGACAATCCATTTTCTCCCTCAGAGCTGTAATTGAAGCTGTTGCCCCTTGCATGAACCCAGACAGAGCTGGGAAAGGACTGATGTCATCACTCCCTTAGAGGAAGGAGAAGCACTGCCTCAATGGGAGCTCCCACACACAGGCACTGTGAGCCAGCTCCTGCCTATATCCCAGGCTGATGGCTTTCAGAATAAGCAATGAGCACTGTGAGCCAGCTCCTGAGAGCTCCCAGGCTGATGGCTTTCAGAACAAGCAATCACCTCGTCCCAGTTGGTGGTGCCTGGCAGGCATCCCACTCAGCATCAGTAGGCTGGCTCCAACTGGAAGGGGTCTGTGTCACCTTTATTCTCTGGAGATAGGATGGATTAGGAAATGCAGTAATTTGTAGCATTAAAAAACCCCAAAAAGTAGGTATTAATATTTTAAGTTGTTTTTCATTTTGTGTAGGCCCTGGGGCAGCAATAGGGAGGCCTAAAGGATCTTAAGGGAAGCAATTTCTACCTTTTTCCCTCATCTTGTGGGGGTGTATATGTGTAGGGCCACTGCATCCAGAGTCCCACTAACCAATGGTCAATGAGTTTAAATTAGAATAGCTCAGGCCTGATCTAACTTGTACTGCTGGCGCCTAAGATGTGTTTTTAATTCAACATACTTAAAACATTGTCAGCTCAGAAGTTGGAATAATTCAGGCTTCAGAAGGTCTGTTCCTGTCTTGCTTGAGTAAAATTAATCAGGCCTGCTTAAACAAGGCTTTGCATAATTCTCATTAATCATTTAAACACCACTTACATTGAACTCTAACACTTTTTAAAGTAGGTGAGTCACGAAACATCAGCATGTTAGAAAAGAGAGAGTCTAACTTAAACTCAAAGAACAGGAGGGTGTGAGTGAGAAAATGCCACTTCCTACCTTTCCTGTATCATTTGAGGATACAGAGGGATATATTAGGGTGGGTAAATCAGACTACTCATCCCAGATTCAACTCTTTTATCTCTGACATGGCAGCAAGACGGAGTTAACTGAGTAGATCCACGTTACTTCAGCATTCCAAAGGTCCTCATAACTCATTTCTGACTGCAGCCTAAGTTTGGATTTCCCTTTTCTTTTTGACAGCTCCATAAAAAAGCCTAAACAGGTGCTTGCTTCCTTCGACTCATTGCTTGTTGTGCAAAAGCTCAGCAGGATTTCTTTACTTATCTACTACTCAGAAACCAGTGCCAGGAAAATGCTTTATTTGAGAATATAACCATGCTTTACTACAAAGAGGTAAAATCCTGCTCTTTCAAAAGGCAGGACTTGAAAGAATTTTTGGATGACTTGACATCTCCCATGCACTGTGACATGCATCTAACTGGGGAGAATCAGATAAGGTCCATTTTATGACAATACTGTTTTACAGCATCTCCTGGATGTGGTTTGCTGCTCTGGGGCAGTCATTACCAGAAACTGTCTGAGGCATTCAGCTATGACCTATGGCCAAAAGAAAATTATAAAAAATAGTCTCCTGCTTCCCACTCAGAATCTGAAGCTTAGCTTTAATATTCTCTTCTTCCTCTTTCTGTTATCAAAGAAACCTTTCCAATTCACCAAACCTTTGCCATTCACTCCAGTTCTGCCAAGGAAACCTACATCCAGGTCCCTGATGTGTGATTTGCCACACCACCTGGCCTCTTTTTGACTGCTGAGTCCCCTTCTACTTTCAGAGAGGGTACAACTAATCCAAAAGAAATCTTTACAATATTGGCTTCTTATCATGGCTTTCATCTGCCCATCTTCAGAAAAGTCTGAATGCTTCAGTGCTTCAATTCAAAAATGTATCTCCTGAGTTTTCTTCTTCTGTGCTTCTCTCTCCACTGGAAGTTTTTGGGGGTGGCAAGAACACCTGATGAGTCTTCTCATACAAGAGTTTCCATCTGCCCTTCCCTGAAATGTCTTTAGCTTCTCTGCTTCTAAACCCTCTTCATGAAAATGTCTTTGAGCAGGCCCATGCATCCCACTACACCAAGCGTATTTCCCCAAACCCGGATCTTATTCCTTGTGTCAGATAGGAAGAAGTTGCTATGCACATTGCCAAATACTGTTAGATAAGCAGCAGATGCAGAAACAGCACTGGAAAGTCTGCTCACAAAAGAACCAGCATTGTGTGAAAAATAACACTGATGTTTCTTTCAGTCTCTTTCAAGTACAAGTGAGGATGAGCCCAACTGACTGCAAATAATTAAATCAAACATTGGAAATTTCTGCATGTTTCAAGCAGGACTAGACAAAAGAAAAGATGAAGGGACTCAGAGGAGAACTGGTTGTTTGCAGACCTTTGGAAAGATCCTGTCCCTGTCAAATGGGCAAACAGCCCTTCCAAAGGTTTAAAGCAAAGTCAGCATCAGACTGGGATGCAGATTGCATCCCTCTGGGCATTGAGCAATCCTGCTGACTGCTGAGCCTCTCAGGGCCGGGAGACTTGCTTGTTATAACCCCAGCTTTGCTGCTGTCACTTCTCTTTGACGCTGAAAGAGTTATGTTAACCACGCTAGGGGAGAACAGATCTGTTCTCAGATTACTGCAGAGTTAGCATCCACAGAGAGAAAAGAAGCTGGTTTACCTTTCTTTTTGTGCATGTAGTAAAGAGTACAACAATAGAGGGAAAAGGCCAGGATCAGCTAATGACCACCTGGCTCATGAAAACGGAAAGCCTTGCGTAACTGTTAAAACGTCATCATTGTTTTAGCTAAATTATAGAAAATTAATGGAACTCTCTAAGTTACCTGCATAATCTAAAGCATATGATCCATTTTCTCCCTTGAATCTTTCTGCAATGAACTGCTAAATTCCTCAAAACAATGGTGACTCACTTTTCAACTCACATGGCTGAGCTTTTGTTTATGTTTTTAAATGCTTCTGTGTAAACTCTAAAATTTGTCAGACATCTGACTACTGTATAATAGTCTTGTGACATTAACCACCGTTTCTCAGGACAAGGTGAAGGCTAAATTTGATTTTCCTAACAGTACTTACCCTGAATATCATCATTGAATGTACAGTATCTGTTGCGGTATTTATTGAGGAGACGAAAAGCGTTAGCATTGGCAAAGTCTTCAAACTGGATCAGACAATTCATGCCGTACCTGCAAGTTAAAGGGCAATTTAAAATGGATAAATATATTTATACAACACAGGACAAGATATACACCTTTTACCAAGACAATGTAGCTAGAGACTCTAGTGCAGAAATAAAAGTACTCATGACAGAAATGCGGCACAGTAACAGCAAACAGGATCACACCCATCCCAAGGTCCATATATGGAGAAATGTGGAGTCACCAGGATTAAACTGTATTCATAATTCAAGTGGCTTCTTAGTATGTGTACTTATATACCTATATGTACATGCATCTTTGGACTTTTGGTATGAGAAATTTTCAGAGGTGTATTTGCAGAGGAGCTTCTCAAAGCAAAGGAGACAATCTTTGTATTGCAGCTGCCACACTGCATTACAGCAAATCTGACTGCAAAGGGGACACCAGTTAAAGGGACACCACCAGGGGTCTACTTCAACTGCAAGTGGCCAAGAGATGAGAAAAAAATCTGCTTGTAGGATCCAATGGAGTGAGTGTTTCATGGTGGGACTAAGTTGTTCATGGTGTGATTTCAGTCACACTTCTGTGCCTTGAAAATGTTTTTCTCCACTGAGTTGTTTAGCAGAAAACCAGCATGCAATGACAGCTAATGACCTGTAGAGTGAGAAGGCAGGAAATAATTGCAAGCTTTCCATAATTGTCCGGTAATTTCCAGCAATTTCAAGGAGAAGTGTGCAGTTTATAAATTGGGTAATATTCAGACTGGTCCATACATATACACATTCAGCAGTTTGTATGACTCTAGGCTGCATTAAAGCTTTGCAAATAAAATCTAAAAGAGCTATAAGTACCCATTTCTCACACATAAATGTGATAAGGCAGTGAGAGAAACTCAGGGAATGAGTAATGCAACTATTAGCAACCTCTGGGCTGCAGGCAGGTGAAGGGGTTCTAAATAGCTGCACTTTGTTAGAGGTAGCATCACCTGACATATCTTCTATTCAGACTTTCCTTCTTTGCCACTGAAATCTGAGGTAGAACACCCCTGCTTTAGCGTAGAAACTGATACTGGATAAAACATACTCCATTTGAGAACTGTGGCTTCTGTCATGAAAAGGTCTTTTCATGGCACTCACAGTGTGGGCAGTCAGGCTCTCCTAGAAGGGCCTTGAATTTTTTATTATTATTATTTTCCACTTCAAGTATATCTGTCAGTAAGGAGACAATGAAAAGCACATGCATTGTGCTCCTTTATTTTTCCATCATGGGAATCTCTTGCTTGATAAATCCCCTGGTCTCAAAAAGGGGCAAGGGTTGGCTCTAACACTTGTTTCCCATTCTCTGTGTTTGCCTTTAGAAAAGGACCACAATGGGGATGGAGTTTTTAGTAGCACCTGGAGCAACAGGACAAAGGGTAATGGTTTTAAACTAAAAGAGGGTCAATTCAAACTAGATATAAGGAAATTGTTTTTTACAGTGAGGGTGGTTAAAGACTGACACAGGTTGCCCGGAGAGGTAGTGGGTGCCCCGTCCCTGGTAACATTCAGGGTAAGGGTAGACAGGGCTCTGAGCAACCTGGTCTGGTTGAAGATCAGCTTACTAATGGATGTTCCTCTTATTCATCATTTGGATGTGTAAGGAAAACATAGCTAAGAGGGAGATGACACAGCATCCAGAACATCTGCCAATATCTCATAGCAAATAATTAGCAAATCTTTATGCAACTTCAGTTGCTATAGAAACTATTTCTCTAACACTGGTCTTATTTATTGATATCACTGAGGAAGTAACATTACTGACTTGCTTAACAAAATCAATGATCTCAGCCAGCATTAATGCTCTGTGAATTCCTGCGACATTTGTGGTCTGCACCATGGTACAGTGCACAAGTTACTTCTATTTTCATCTTTGATCCCTTATTTTCATCTTTGATCCTTATTAAGCAGAGCACAAAAGAAGCATGGTAGCCCATAAACACTTCATTTCTCCTTCTGCCCTTCAGTATGATAGGACAGTGCTGCAGTGCAGGCTCTTGTCACTAAGGTATTTTTTTGAAGATTGTTTTCTTTTCCACTGCAATACATCTACTGAGCTTTTTAAAGTATGAAGTCCATTTTTGAGCTTATGTGAGCCTTTGCATAATGTGAAAACTGAAGTTTCCATTCACAAAGACCACAAACTGGTCATGGTAAGACCTGATGAATGGATGCTTTAAATGAAAGAACTGAGTATTTCAGATTCACAGTTAAAGATGGGAATCTCAGATCATGATCTTAGTCCTCAAGGACTACTCACCTTACTAAAGTTTTGAGAGAAATTTAAAGAACTTGTGCTACCCAATGTCACTGAAATTAAGCACAACTAGGCAGCTGACTTACTGAGTTGTCTTAGAAATCTACCAGTCAGTCTTCCTGCCCTTTTCTAGTGCAACTTTGGTGGCTGCATGCAGTGCTCCATCTGAGGGTGACCAGAGAAGGCTAAGGATAAACTTAGCAAGGAGTTTGAACAAAGCAGCTGCTGGGGCCATGTGCAGTAAGATCTTTGTGAGTATCAACATGATGAGTCAGTTCTGCTGTCCCTCCCCCAGAGCACAACATCTCAATATTTGTGTAATTCCTTTCATCCCGAAGGAATTCAGAGCACTCTACAAAGAATGTTTGGGTAGCACCCAAAAGTAAAATGTGGCCAACTTGGGACTGGAGCACAGAAGGCCTTTAATATGCAACAATGCTAAGAAAAAGTCCAGCTCAGATAAGAAGGTGGAGAAGGCCTGGTACTGCAAAGGGAAAGGGTCTCCTGAGAGCTGCTACATGTATTGGAATCCAGCCAATAAAATGCAGTGCAGAATGGGATTTCTTCCACTACCTTTACATATCTAAAAGTTGGTTGTGTAATGCCCAGCTGTGTATTGCCCAGCTGGATAGCTCTGACTGCCATCTGAGACCATGGAGAGAAAGGCCATATCCAGTAGCAACTTCTTTCAACTAGTCTAAGTGAAAAATGGAAGTAGATAACATCTCTGGAGATGCTTCTTTCTTCAGAGTGTCTGTGAAGGCAGACTAAGATGCCCAATCTAGTTTAGATATCTAACTTTAGACACCTAAATTAGGAGAGGTGATATAATATTATGTAATTATCACAGTTGGGAATATCTGGTTGGGAACATCTTAAATGTACGTCATGCACCTTAAGTCACTGGCTTATCACCTTTTCACTGCAATATTATGCTGCCCTTCAATGTTTGCAATTTCTTTGTTGATGTCTGCAGAAACTGCCCTGCTCCATCCCTTGTGTATGGTGTCCAAGTGGTCCCATCAGCAAACACAGAAATACTTGATGAAGTGAATTATACTGGCCAGTCTTCCTCCACCATAATGTTTTAAAATGAAAACTGGTTTTGCAAAATTGTGTTCAATTAGAAACACTGTATTTCCCACAAAGAAACCAAAATTAATGAATTCCTTTGGAGGAATAATTTTTAATGAGGTATGCTTTTGTTGAACCTTCTGTTCTGTTTAATATGTGACATCTGATATGAATGCAGTCCCAGTTAGTACTCACATACTTGCTGTCTATAGGTCTAGGATGCCTTTTAATAGAAAAAGTGTTTGTAAAGTGAGTATTTGAACAAGGATTTCTGAAGACCCCTTCCAAGACATTTAAATATTCTTAAATTTGCAGCAAGAATTGATGCTGGCCCCGCAGAGAGATCTTCCAAACTGCTGTGATAGGAAGAGACTCTTGAGGCCAGTTGGCTTGGCTGGTTGTCAGTTCTCATAGATTCTTCCACTGATCCATGTGACTCATCTAACTTTCACCTGAGAGCCTGAAGGAGATCTGGAAGCAGATCAGCAGGTCACATCAGGACTGAATGTTTTCCAGTCCAGGAAAGGCATAGCCAGCTAAGGTTGGCTCTCTCCAGCAATCTCATCGTGACTGTCAATGATTCATCTTCTCTAGGGCATTCTGTGATCTTCTTGGCATCTGGGACACAAGTAGTTAAACAGCCAGGATCTGACTGCCTTTATCTACAAGGAAAGCTCAAATGTAGACTATCATTTCAGACTGAAATTTCAGGATTTCATATTGACAAGGTACATTGAAACTGAGCACGTGCCGTGGTCCAGTGTGGTTTCTCCCATTTCTCACTTCTTTATCTCCCTTTCAAAAAAGGGAAGGTTGTGTTTTTTGAATGGTTTTGGGTTCAAAGTGTTCCCATTCCTCTTGGGCACACTGCAGTTTGCATTTTGTGGAATCTCTGCAGTTCTATGTCTCCTTATGGAACTGGACCTTTCCCCACAGCATGAGTCATTCTTATATTTGTAGGCTGTCAAGAAGGATGCTTGGACAGAGGTGTTTTTGAAAGAATTCAGACATGCTAAAACTTGTAACAGGTTACACTACAAGAGTAATTATTTAATACTGTCACTATGTCTCCTGTTGGCTGCCAGACCACCATCTGGGGGATCCTGTTCTCTGCCACCTCTGGAATTAATTTACCAATTTTATAGAATTGGAAACAAAAAGATACACTTTCTCATCCAAAAAAATTCACTGGTCTTTCAGGCAAACATTTTATTGCTGCCTCATTAGTCTGCTTATTTCATGGTTTTGTGCCATAAATAATTATAACCCAAATTCTGGCTCTCATACCTTGAAAAATCTTCCTGTGAAAATAGCCTCACTGGGAAATGCTTTATAGAATGGTCCCATACACTCATTTTAGTCCAATCTCTCTCGTACAAGATTTTGCCTAACAAAACTTGTACAAACAGTTCTTTCAATGAAACAATATACTATTGATTAAAATAATAGTGCAAACTGTCACTCTAATGAAGGATGACTCTAGGAGCTAAGCACATATAATATTATAAGCCCATTGTAAAAATTATCACCTGAAAATCTTGATTAAGAAATGATGCCATTTCCTGGAGAACACACAAACACAGGGTTCATGCTTTATTTATCACTGTACTGTTATGGTACTGTTACTATCCACCTAGACCTACACAGAACCCCTGGGATGTGCCAAGAGAAAAGATGCTCTTAGCAAAGTCTGTATCTTCTGCAGAGAATGATACACATCTCCCTTGGATGACCACCTGGAACAAGTGGTGGAACAAAAGTGTGGAACAAGAGCATGAATCGCAGAAAAGGAGCAATGATTACATCGCTTTTAAGTTTTTTATTCAAGAGACTTCTCAGTTACCCAAACAATCTTATTATGCAATTTTTTCTTTCATCCTCATTTGTATGTACCTCTTTGAGTTCTTCCAGACTCATTATAAGCCATGAGGTCATAGAGGAAAAAATTCATGAGGCAGCAGTTACCATTTGAGAAGCATCTGACCAAAACCGCCCAATTCAGAACTTCAAGGGTGGCCTGAGGACCTGTCCAGTGCCTTTTATGACCCTTTATCAAAAGGGCTTTTTTTTTTGACAATGAGGAGGGAGTATAATACATTCTTACATGCATGCAAAAAAATGTATTTGCAGGAAGATCCTGTTCCTTTATTGAAAGAATCACAAGAAAGAAGTTCCAGTCCTTGTCTGAATTTAAAATTTTATAGCACTGCTTTCAGCCATTCATGATGCAAGGAATCTGCTTTGAGGAGCTGCAACTCCTTTTCACAGTCTCAGATAAAACCAGGCAGAGAAGAAACAAATTGTCCTTGCCCTTGTAATCTTTTTATTGCTGCTTGAAACACCAGCAACCAAAGTTCTGATTTCCAAGGAAAACTAAATTATCTGTAAAGAAGCCCATCATCAGAAAAATATCATGCTTGGCAAATGCTCAGCATTTAAGATTGGAAAAACAAAGTCCACTCAAGCAAGTAAAACAAGACTAGAACCTGAGTCTGTCTGGTGTTCTGAGGCCAATCTTACCATTAAATTGTTACTATGATACTTGTCAGGCTTTTATCAGGCCAGCAGGACTCTGCCATACAATTCCTGGCAACAGCCTAGGGGTCACTTTGGTCAGGAACCTCCTCAAGAGGTGAGCTGAGAGCAGCCCTGTGGAGAAGGACTTGGGGGTATTGCTGGATGAAGAACTGAATACGAGCCAACAGTGTGTGCTCCCAGCCCAGAAAGCCGTCCGTGTCCTGGGCTGCATCCAAAGCAATGCGGGCAGCAGGGCAAGGAAGGGGATTATGTCCCTCCTGAGACCCCACCTGGATCCACCTCTGGGGCCTCCAACACAAGAAGAATGTGAACCTGTCAGAGGAGGCTGTGAAGATGATCAAAGGGTTGGAGCATCTCCTCTATTGAAGACAGGCTGAGAGAGATGGTGTTGTTCAGCCTGGAGAAGAGAAGGCTCTTGGAAGACCTTGGAGCCAATACAAACTTAAGAACTCTGGGTCCTGGGCTTAGAAATCCCATGCTAGGGAGCTGCATCACAAACCCAACAGGACCTGCTGTCTGCTCACCACCACCTTAGGCTACAGACAATTTCTAACATTGGGCAGGAGTCTCACTGGGTTTCTGCCAACATAAACATAGCCACCATGCTCTGAGTCACAGAGCCTGCTGTGGATTCAGTGACTGCTGCATAAATAAAAGTGCTCCTTGAGGCACAAAGGTATCAGGAAATCCCAGAATTGTACATTTTTGGAAACTGGGGGATGTGCTAAGGATTGCTGTTCTTAATCATATGCCAGGGCATCTGCTGTGAGCTACTGTTAGAAACAGGGTAAGGGTCAAGATGAAGTTGAGATCAATTACAAAGTTCTTGGGGAAAAAAATCTTGAAAGCTCCTAGTCAACTTTCATTATATTCTTTTTAAGGAAAAACCTCCCAACAACTATTTTGCACATCCTATCTCATGACTTTGAAGCATTAAGACCAGCACTAATGGCTGCTATGACCATTCTAGTGCTTTTATGCAAAATGACGTCATCCTGCTTGCAGTTGGCATGAGGAAAGACTGGAGCTGGAGCTACAAGGCTTCTCAGGATCAAGGCAAAAGCAGGAGATGCAACCATATATTAGTGCTGATCCTCAGATGTAGCCTTGAGCTATCCTCTGGCACACAACAAGAAACAGAGCCTCACCCTGTACCTTCTGCACAAACAGAGTTTCTCCAGCTGCATCTTACTGAAACTGCTGTGGTACATCTGGCATAGGTGGAAAAGCCCAGACAAAAGCCTAGAGCAGAGGGCTTTGTGACATCTGCAACTGTGTTACCCCAAAGGATTTGAACTCATGGTAATAAAAGTCACACTGATCCCTAGCAGCACATCTGGAGCTCAGTCACTCTCACTTAGCAGAAAATCAAGCTAATGAAACCTAAATATTGTTCCTTGATTTAAAATATCATCCAGTGTCTTAAGGCAGATTACAGATGCTGGCTGATGCTCTTATCTCACATCAAGCCAGGACAATGGACAGCTGGGGTGGCTTTTCCCATCATCATGACTTCTCCCCATAAATGGTGTCAGAGTCCCTCTGGCCACAGTAACTGGAGTAGATGGGCAAGGAGAAAATCCACCTTGTATTCCATGAGGGCTGGATCTGGTCTACACAACTAGCCCTGCCAGGGCACTAGTGGTGGTGTGCAGGGCTCCTAACAGACACACAGATGCTAGGGAGTGAGTTTCAGTGTCAGCAGTATATGTGAGGTTTTTTTTTAAACCCATCAATGCCTAGAAAATGAAGTCTCATCTTTCAGGATCAATTAGCCAAGTTAACCAGAGCATGTGAAGAAACAACACGGGAGCACAACTGTATTGGTGATATTGTTTCTGAAAAGTGCTGGTGAATTAGTGATCCATGACCCTGGAGAAACAGACGTGGCTTCTTTTCAAAAAGGTTCTGATTGTTATAGAGCACATGAGACCTGACTTGGTATGTTTGTGGGTAAAAGTACTGGGAAGGGATTAGGCAAACAGAAATCAGGTATGAAACATACACAGGGAAAAGAAACTCAGCAGAGGTGTATCTTTCTTTTCCCATCTGAGAAATTGAACACTTGATCTGCTGATGCCTTCTGTGCTCTGCCTTATGGTACAGCCTGACAGAAAGCTTGTTCCCGTGGTCACTCTGTTGATAAGCACTGATGGGAAAGGAAAGGGGAGTGAAGTTATGACAGGTTAATGAGGCTTCCGTGACACGGTTTGCTGGCGTGGGGAACTGCACCTTGTAGAGTCTCAGGCTGCATGTTCCCCATCTGCCAGCCAGCCACTGAGGCTAGAGCTCAAAATGGAGGCTGGAGTTCTGGAACAGGTCTGGCCCCTTGGAGCATGATGAAAGCTACATGAGGATTAATTTGATCAGATATTCAAGCCCCAGAAATTCTGGGGTTTATTCCCCTAATAATCCTTGGTGAATTTAGGTGAATACTTACTTCAGCTTTAAGAAATGTACCAGTTTAAGAGCAAGATTGACTTGTCCTTTGCCACAGTAACAGATGGAAAACTGAAGCAGTGCATGTTCCCATGTGAAGCATATTGCTACTAACTGTGAGAAAACAGCAATTTGTCAGGCTGCTTCATTCAGACACAGGTAGGCTCAATGGGCCAAATTTTGCATGTAGTTGCTTCCCAAGAGGAGCAAAAGGCATAGCTTAGAGCTGTTGTTAAAGAGCTTAGTCATTTCACATGTTTTAGGTGAAAGAGTAATGAATGGTGGTTTAGGCAGCAGGAAAACACAGAAATTTATCCAAAGAGAGGTTTTCTTTCTAAAATTGCCCAGGATGCCCACATTTTATTTCAGAATATTTGAATTGCTAACTCTGAATCCTCTGGCACATGCCTCGTTTCATTACTGGGTGGTTATTATGAGACCAGGAGTCCTTTCTACTGACTCTATGGGTCTCCAGCAACAGGAATTTGACATCTGTTTGATATTATTATTCCATTAGAAGATTAAATCTTCACTCCCCTAGCTTTTTTGTGGGCTCCAACACATTCCACTTCAGTGACAAACGTCCCTTGAGCCAGCAGTGCTTTGACAGGGTGGGAGGTACTCCTGCAGAGGAACTGACAAATGGTTTCCATGACAAGTTAAAGTGCCCTCAGGAAGTAGACAGAATTTCTGCATGAATATCGAGATGAAAAGGAAACCCCCAAATTGCAAGGGATTTGTGGCAAAAAACCAAAAGATTCCTCCTCCCCAAGAAACTGAATTTGCATGTGACGTTACAGACTTGTGTAAGAGATTGCAGCAGCTCATACTCACAGGTTGACTCAAAAGTGGAAGCAGGCTACAATAAAGCAGCATGTTCTTGACCTTCTGAACAATTTCTGCTTCCTTTCGTAACAGAAGTGAGAGCTCCTACTGGGTTGAATCCAATCATTCCAGTGGAAATTTGAGACCAAATGAACCTGTTTCATATGAGTTTGCCAAACTCAGGCTAACAGCAGGATTATTCACCAGCCCAGAGTGCATAAGGATCACACCCCAACAATGCTTTAAAGTATGCTGGTGGTCAGGATGATAATATAGGGTAACGGCTCCTTTCACTCTAGGATCTCCAAATACTTTACAGATGTGAATGGACAAGTGCAAAGCAGAATTTGCCAGCCCCACTTTGCTGAGAACTTTCAGGGGCCTTACTGTGTTCAAGGAAGTCATCCCAGTTCAGGGAAATAGAAAAGTGGGGACAGGGGCCTCAGGAACTTGATTACCAATACTTGGATGAAAGCATTAGACATGACTTCACCACCTCCCAAGATAAGAGTTCATTGTTTCATGCTCTTCTCCCTTCAGTGTGGAGATTAGGTCATATAAACTAAACACAGGAAAATAACTGCCAATCCTTCCTCTCCAACAGCAAGAAAGAAAAGGCAAATTGTCTTCAGTGGGTGCAATGAGCTTTGCATTTAACACCACAAGCATAAATCTCAGAGCCAAGATTATGATGGCTGAGACCATCATCTGCATTTTCATTGTATTGTTCCCATTCTGTCATCAACACCAACACTGCAATACCCCCATTGTCTTCTGGGCAGAAGAAAGCAGGATAGGGTTTCCCTGAAGGATTAATTAGTGACTACAATCAAAATAAACAAAACCCCCACAAATCAACCCTGATGACTCTTAAATAGTGTCTACTTGTCTCTTGTGATTTCCCAGTTGTGCCTTACCAGCTTTCTAGCCTCTAAGAATTTCTTCCCACTAGATAATGCACAAAGCATCTAACATAACACTACAATGTAATCAAATGACATTTCAGTCAAGATTCTTTATCAAATATAAAGAAGGTTCAGCTGTGACTGAATAGTCCTCTACATTTCTGTCCCTATTTCCTCCACTCACAGGGCAGTCACAGCATGGGTAAACCCATCCTTCTTGGTGGACTGGTAGGTGCTGTGTCAGACACTGGTCATGGTGCCTCCTACCTCCAGGGAGACGGGGAGCTGCGAGTTGATGACACACGTAGCACCCACTAGCTCCCCTTTGTGCAGGAACACACAGACATACAGCTGGCTGGAGACACAGAGGGAGGATCAAACATAGCTCCTTCACTGGGAAGAAAAGACAGGCAGCAGCTTGGCAATCAGGCAGAGACTGCAGCTCTCTGCTGCTCCTTATCAGTATCATCTGTGGCTTTAGGAAAGGCAAAAAAAGCTGCTTAGGAGCTTGTAGTTTTCCAAATATGAGTCTTTTCTCCTTAACAATTGTCTTCACTTTCCTTCTTAAGGAGAAGGAGAATTGATCATAATCTCTCTGGATGGTCATGGAGATTTTAATATATTTTCTTTTATTTTTCAGAGAGAGGTGCACAGGGCTGAGGTGGTAGTTCTGCTTTTCCCATATTAAACTCCCTGGTACATCAGAGACCCTCTATCCCAGTTAGTGAGTATGAATAGAAGTATGCAGCTAGTCTGTCCCATGCTTAAAAGGATGGTGCTTATAATCCTGGCCTTCTCATTCCACAGATTTAAAGGCCAGCAGGAAAGTTCCTATTTTTGACAAATCCATAGAGAGGCAGTCTGCAGACTCCACACTGTGTGACGGAACATTCCATTTCCATTTAGATGATTTCCTTCACAATGGCAAGAGCTAGAAACTTCCTTTATAAAGTGTAAACAACCCAAAGTTTAAGTTCTGATTATGCTGAATGAGGCTCATAAATACATGACAGAGGCCAGATACAGCCCACAGGACATATGTTTGACACCTCTGGCCTATGTGGATAGGAAATGCTTATAAATAGTCAGTCCCATTTCAGTTCTCTGGAGACAAATATTTTCGACACAGAGTGCTCAAGCACAAAGAGTCATTTGCAGACCACCCAGGAGACTTGCATTGAAATGACCTTCCTTTGCTCGGATGATCAATTATACTAATGTTTATTTCAGGAGTTGCAACATTTGTTCTTAAATGGAAGCAGCCCAGAGGAGCCATGTATATAACCCCACTTACTTGTTGGTAACTGCCTGCATAAACTCATCAATCAGTTCGTCGTACTGTTTCCCACGAACCCTCTTGTGTTTCAGTCCAATATACAGTGGATCACTCAGGAGAGCCTAGGACACAAAGCAATTCTGTTGACATCTTCTCTTCTGCAGATGGACAGAGATTTATGTCCCAGCCTACCAGAAATTTTTGTCTGATGTAGTCATAATAATTTTACTTACTATGCAGTTCACGCATCTCTTCTCAAGCAGGAAATGTTTCTGTAGGAAGCTATGGCCTATCTTTTAGCATAAATAAAGTCAGAGGGATGCAACATTTTGTGACTGCCATAGGAAATGGAACTCTGCATCCCCAGAACAGCTCTACCAAAGGCTCTCTGCCTCACTCCTAGTGAATAAAACTGACCTTGTGTGGGGAGTGTTCACTGTGCTTTCAGTTTTTAATTTTGCACTGAGGGCAGGCTAGCTGTTGACCATAAACCGTGCTTTGTGCAATGCAGACCACCTGATGTAACTTGAAATGATGTGTCATTTAGGCCTCTTACGTGACAGCCGAGAGTTGATCACAATCAGAGATCAGATGGCAGAATGTTCCCAAGACCTGCACCTGCCTAGCACTCACCTTGGTTATCTGACACCTATAAAGTCAAGGTATTTTCATACAACAGATTAATTTATATTTTGGTTCCCAATAGGAACATAAAATCAGGCCATTCCTCCAACCAATCCAGCAGGTGTTAAGTCAACATCCATAAGCCACCTAAAAAAGACTGGGTCAGCATGGAAATAACATATATTTTGGGGAAAATTACAGGACAAACACTGGCAGGAGACAGGTCGGCCAACACCTCTGAGAGTCACTGCAAAGGAACTCTATTTCCTTTCCAATTTCAGGAACCGAACTATCCACATGAGGGGAGGATGAGCCATCACAAATGTATTGTCCTACAGCCATATAGCCCTAAATATTGGCAGGTATGCTAATACCAGAACTGTTTTTACAGCCACAGCTGTTTTCCCTTAGAAGGAAAGATGAAAGAGGTTTTCCTGTGAGTTTGATACATTAGGGCTCTACAGGGCCATGGAACAGAAAGGAGACCCATTTGCATAACTTCACTGACTGCTCCTACAGCACCTTCTGCTCTGGGCCCTGTTCTTGGAGTACAAAATTCTCCCACAGACAAGCTGAGAAATGCCAAGCTCTGAAAAAAGCCTAATTGCTGAAAGCAAATATATTCATATAGTAAGTAGTATACAAAGTATCCAAGTATACAAAGTATTATGGACTGTCAGAAAGAGAAGCTGGCAACCGATGCTAAAAATATAATATGACAGCTATATTTACTGAGTTCTACCTGAGGTTCATGTGTTAGCAACGCAGTCACCCTTGGCTCATCAGATATTAATGGGCAGAGATGAACAGGGTGAATGCCTGTAAGAGGTATTTTATTTATGCACTGATAAACAAGTTTACTTGTAGGGCAGGATGCTCCTAGGATGTGCTTAGGCCCAGTTAATCTGGGTTTATGCATATGAGAAAGCCATTAAATAAATAAGAAAACAAAATATTTATATTGTGAGGAAATACATTGTTCATATTTCTGGAAAACAGTGGCTTCTGTATCTTAACCCTAGATGTGGAAATTGCCTTTACAGAGAAGTTCCTGAACACATAAATTACATCTAATCTTGGGCAGAAGAAAAAGGGCCCAAGACTGATTCTCTAAGTCCCTTTTCTGTTGCCATCCGGCCCTTGCAGAGGCCTAAAAATCATTGGTGCCACTTTGGATTTTAGTATCCCGTCTGCTGAGACAGAAATAAGATGGATGTGCACCATCAGATGCTTTTCATGAGAAGGGAAGCACTTTTTCCCAGGTCCCTCTGGGAGAAGCTTCAGCTGGGAGGCTCAAAGCACTGGTGGCGTGCAGGTCAGCATGGAGGAGGAGGAGATGAAGGATCCAAAGTTCTATTGACTGGAGAATGTAGTAAGTGAGAGACTGAGACTCAATTCCTGCTTTAGCCTCAGTGGGTCCAAACCCAGAGTCCTCCCTTTTCAGGCAAGACCATGAACCAGGCTGAGAGGAGCACACCCTGTATTCCACAAGTCCATGACAGGCTGCTATGCTAAAGTGGTAACATAATCCTGGGGCCAGAGACCAAAGAGGTAATTGAGATTCTCAGGTGTCATCTGTGGGCACTGATTTTGCTTTCTTTCATTCTCTTCAAGGGTCCAGTGTGAGACTTGGGGCAGGACTGAAAGAGGTGCAGAAAATCTAGCTGTTCAGTGAGCATCAGCATGTCTGAAAATGTCAGCATTAATTCATCTTCGTACACAAACTCAAAGCTCTTATACCCCAGCTTTTTTACGTCCCTCAAGAAATGTGTGTTTGGTTTACATGGGGTCATGTGAAGCACAAGTACATTTTACAAAAATGGACAAACCCAGGCCATCACAAATAGCTATAGGATATTAATTTTAAAAAGACATCCTCACAGATGTCCATTCTGGCATTGCTGAAATGTTTCACTTTGGCCTTTCTGAGCCAGAGTCATAAGGCAAAAATCTGCAAACAGATGGAGTCCTCTTGCTTGGTTATCATGTGCAGTAACATGTGCAATCTAACAAAACAGTGACATTAATCATTCCCAAACCACTCACCAGGGAGTCTCCATCTTTGGAATATAGTCATCTCTACACAGACATGAGTATCTGCCTGTTCCCTCACAGTTACCAGAGGAAGAATAATTCTGAGACTTCCTGTACAAAGCCCGTCAACTCACCTTGCCATGCTGAAAGGTGGAGCTGAGCTTTCAGCTCCAACTGGTAACACTCTGAGTCTTCTCACCAGGGGACCATGAGTCTATTTAGTGTTTATTTCAGTTCCCCATAAGAACAAAAGGTTCTCATGCATCAAACAGGAATTAAACCTTCCCACTTCCCTGCAGTGCTGGTCTAGCCATCATCTCATCTCGGATGTCTCCAGCTTTGTCTCCACATGAACTGGCCCCAGTTAAGCACTAATCTTCATTCTTTCTCCCCCCATGTCAGATTTATGAAAAATTGTCTTACCTCATTGTCTGTGCCAACATCCAGTAGGACAGGGAGACATTGTTGTGGGTGAACTCCACCACAAGCTGTGTACAAGGCAAGCTTTCCAACTGGGATACCCATGCCGTAACTTCCTAGGTCTCCTAAACCAAGAATCCTCTCTCCATCTGTCACCACGATAGCCTAGGAGGATCAAAAGAGACTGTTGTATGGGCTTGCCAAGGCCCTAGAAGCAAAACCAGCTCTATTGTTTCCACACTGATGCCACTTTGCAGATGCATTGTGCAATGGATATTTGCTCCTTGTCCATGACAGCATGTTAATGAGCTGTTAGCAACAGGGGGCTGCCCATTTTTGGGGGGTAGAGAAAGTGTGGTTAACAGGTAGCAGCTCACAGTGTAGGACAACAGCCACTCTGCTGGACAATACTTCAGTTCACTGTAGCAGAGCTCAAGCAGCATGGTTTTTGTGCATCCCCAGCTGTACTACAGGAAGTATCACAAATGAGATCTGGCCTTGAATTTTTTCATCTTTTTTTTTTTCCTAGAAGAAAAAAGTATGCTTAGGAACTGCATCTGTGGAAGAAACATACTTCAGTGTCCTTTCTTATTCAATATAAACTATACACATATTTGAACTTTTTGCTAGTTGCTTTTCCTTCTGAGTCAATGTGAAGTGTTAGTAAAGAGAAAGTCTCTTTTTGGGTGGGCTCCATCTGGTTTTGGGTGTGTGCACACTTTTTACCACACCCAGAGGATGCAATTGGGATTGAAAGGCAGCGACGGGAATAGGCAAAGCAGCAAGCATATGCACTGCTACAGGCTTATCCTGAAATTAAATGGAGTTAATATTCAAACTATGCAGAGAATATTAAAACAAAACTAAGTTCTAATGAATCAAAATATTTCTCTGGAGCACTGATCCCCTTTCATCCAAATAAATAAGTGTTCTCAGGCAAACCTAAGAATCTCTCAATAGCATTTAGATATCCATCAGGGAGAGAAAAACCCTTCAGCCTAGGATGTGCTGCAGCACTCTATAGTTACCAAAGCTCCTCAAGGCAACACTGAGAAATGCATCAGAACAGAAAATACAACATGGGAGAAATGCACTGCTGTTTGTAACAGAGAGGAGAAACTAGACTCACATTTGTTTGTTGCTCTTTGGATTTGAAAAACTCCCCAAAAAAGAGTACAGTTTCTGAGAGCACCTGATACACAAGGACATTAAAGTAATGTTTTTATTCACTCATGTTCATATGATCAGAACTCAACAAATAGGACATTAATCTCTGGCTGATCAGGACAGACCCTTCTACCTGAAGGTAGGAGGTTACTGATTTAACAGTTAGGAACCTGTTCTCTACTTCCATCTGTGATACAAATTTTCTTGATGGCTCTAATGAAATAACTGCATAATGGTTAGGTGTGCAGTTTATGACAGCCATCTAAATGGTTTCTAAACTCATTTGACATCTGATGGGGAGAGACAGAAACCTCCAGAGGGCATCTCCTCTCTCCAGCAGCTGTTTTGGGAACAGATGAATGGGCTATTTCTCTTGGAAAAGCTCCGTTTGCTCTTAATTGGCACTGCAGAAGTACTTACAATAAGAGACTAGACACTAAGTCCCCAGGCAGCTGATGTTAACTGAGATGACTCTGGACCATAGGCTGTACCCAGTTAATCAGTCCAGGTTTGCAGTGCCTTAGTAGCAGGCATGTGGCCCAGCAGAGTGATCCAGAGTGCTATGCTGATCTCCAAGCTGCCAAGGCCAGGCAGAGAGGCAAGTACTGCTGTTGGCATTCCCAGTTCTCTGCATTGATTGCAGGAGGTCAGCCTTTACAGGATGAACTGATATTCTACACGGAGTGAACCAACAGAAAACACTCCATGGGAAGGATTTTGAACAGCCCTGTACAGCAGTAATCCTGGTAAGAATTCAAGATCCTGAGTGCACTTCTAGGGTGGACATCCCACAAAAAGAGGGAGGAATGAGGGGAGGGAAGGCAGGATGGAAGGCCAGTGCAGTAGCTTGCATGGCAGCACACTTGATTGGAATAAAATACATGTTTCTACACCATCCTCACTTTGAGTGGCTTGAATTCATAGCTGCCAGGATGACACCCAATCTGTATGATTCTTTGCATTCTTTTTTCTTTAGCTGGGCCATTGTGAAGAAAAGAGTACAAGACTAAGGAATCAGAGAGAAAATTGGCAAGGGAAGGCACTCCTGAGGATGGCCAGCATCTTATCCAATATTTCTTCCTGTGAGGATTCATTAGCCATCCTGGAAGGGACACAAAACCCCCACCTTCCCACATAAGTATGATCAGAAATGGTTTCTTCTCACTTGTTCTGGTACTATGATTCTTTCAGAGCAGCCCAGCTTTGACAGGAGGGTTGAAGATGAGGCTCATTAGGGCTTGGCTGAGGCTTTGCTAAGCTAAGCAGAGCACCAGCATCCTTCCAGCCCTTGCAGGCAGAGGATCCAGGGTTTGGCCCAGATTTCCCATTTCTACAGTAAGCACTGTTGCCATGAAGCCCTAATGAGCCAAATCTAATGAGCAAAATGTGGGCAGCATCTCCAGGTATTTCTGCACTGTCTTTAATAGGTGATGTTCAATGGTGGGGAGTGTTCAGCCTTTAAAAAAAAAACCTGGGTCCCTCCAGGGACTTAGGTGCAGTTCAGTTGCCTCCCTACTTATCTCAAAATCTTGAGTGTTCCAGTGCCAACCAACCAGTTCAGGCATGAAGAAGTCTGTGCACAAAGACACAGGGAACCCTGTGGTCCATAACAGCAATACTGCTAAAATGAGCTGCCTTTGTAGTCTGGTAAACCTGGAAAGTAGATAGTCTGAATCTCTTTCATGGACCATTGCCTTTCCTATGGTCTGTTTTGGGTGCCAGAGGGGCTGTTTCAACAACAGTCTCTAATCTTTCTGTGCCAGTTTCCCCATCTGCAAAAACATTTCTATTAGCCATAATGAATTCTGCTCACAGTTCTGAGTTGAAAACAAATGGAAATACTGAGTTTATTGGACAGAGCAAGGACAAAATACCTAGCCTGCTTCTCTTCTCCATGGTTCCAAACACAAGTTTATATGACTGTGATCACTTTTTCTGAAAACATGTTAAATTTCCTTTTTCTTCCCCCATATAAATGGAAAATGCTTGCAAGATTTTCTCAGCTGCCAAATCTTTGTTCTTGGAAGAAGCAGATGATTGATAGGGGACCAAAGCTCTGTCAATAGCCATGGAAGTTCCCACGAACATGTACTTTCAGACTGATAGAATAAGGTGAGGTGACTGGCAAGACTTGTCTTAAGTGTTGACTTTATTTCATGTCAGGGACTTGCCCGGCCCCAAGCTCTAGCAAAAAACACTGCACAAGAACACTTTATGGGTGTGGTGTCAATAATATTTTCAGCTGCTGGATATCAAACATGATTTTCAGAGTTGCCAGTGCTCTTGATTCTGCATGAGTCACTGGACTTGGGAAGGAGTCCTACAAGCATGTTGATTACAGAGGCATCTTAAAGAGCTTTGGTACAACTTAGCCACACAATTCTCAATACACATATCTTACTTTTTAACTAGGGCCCCTATTCTGTACAAATTTATTATCGTGCACATTTTTTTTTATTGACCAAGATCCTGCTACCTCTGAAAAAGTTGTTCTTGATTGCATACACACATGGCAGTCTCTGAAGTCCCAACTTGACTGGAAATTGAAACTGAATTGAATTTCAGCCTGAAAATTCTCTGAGGAAGGGAAGCATTCTTTGGTTGTCCTTTCAAACAGCCAGTTCTGTAAATGATGCCAAGCAGTTCCACTAAATATCCCATTTTGCACCAAACTGCCTGTAATTTCCCAGTCCACAGAAGACATGCCACGTACCTTAACATTTTCTTCAGGCCAAGAGTTTAGCATTGTTGCAATATGGCCTTTGTCATGGATGGTGATAAACAATCCCCTAAGAGAGGAAAAGAAAAGGAAAGAAAGAGAAGAAAAATAAGCCTTGTAATAAAACTAGTTACTCCAAGATAAAAGAAAACAGATGAACTTGAAAATGGAGAGATGTGAGCTGCTGAGTACAAAACCAGGCAACTCACTGATACAAAAATGAGACCTCAAGGGACTGCTAATAGCAAGGTAAATTCTCATTTTCTAGTTTTCTAGTTACAGCAATTTTGATAAATGCAGTGAGGCTGATGGTTTTACCATAAGCCTTGTTACACATTTTTTCCTGAGGAGCCTATAGCTCCTGGCCATCCAAACAGTGAAAGCATGATCCTTCTCACCCAGCTACCAGTGTCAATGATGGGGATGGCTACTCCAGAACTAGGTATTTCGGGTCACCTCTCTAGTCCACAGAACTCTAATCTGACTGGATCAATATCTGCCATGGCATTTGCTTTGATTAAGCCAAACCTGCCCTTTTTTTCCCCCATGAATATCTCATTCCAGTTTTTGACATTCACTAAGTGAAAACCATGAAAAACTATGAGAAGTGAAACAGAAAATTAAATGTTTGGATGTAACTTCAATGTGAAGTGTTTATGTGGACAAAAACATAGCTGATTGCACTAAGGTTAATCACTTCTGAATGCAAAGGTCTTCAGGGTTTAAACAAAAGTACCTTCTTTTTAAATAAAATTAGGAGCTGGAAGAGATAATTTTTGAAACACGTTTTAAATTTGTGGCTTATTTTTTCACCTCTTTGCTGTTGTTATCAAAGAGTATCTGTAGGAGGGATTCTTTCAATACCCAGGACAGCATGATTTACATTGACTGATCTCTGCTCTGATACTCTGGGATTTTGCTGAAGTTCCTTTTAGGCTGCACTAACCCCAAAAGAGGCAACCTGTCCTCTATACCTATGTCAGTGAAAAAAAATTGCTTACATTGGTCACAGTGCTGTCTAATCAGCACAAATCAAGGGCTCTAACTTGAGGACTCCCCTTGGCAGGAGGATGCAGCCACTTTCCTTGCCTTGTTATCTGCTCACAAAAGCAGGAGTTGTGCCAGCAATTAGTAACAGTTGGAAAAATGGAGAGATACATTTTTGTTGCTTACATCTCTCAACTATTGCTGAGCCCCAGAAAGTTCAGATCCGGTCATGGTTTGGGCTTCTAATGTGAAACATTAGAGAGAAGAAGCTTGGAAACAACCTCCATTGTAAGGCCATATGAGTGATGAATAATCAAACATAATTGGGCTACTCACTCTGGCAAGGGCTTATCTCACATGACTCTTCTAGGGGACAGATATCTTCCCACAGTCAACTGTGGGATTCCTAATGAAAATGCCCTTTACTTCGAAAAGAAGAAAAATAAAAGTGCTGACTTCAACACTGTTCAAGTCACAATCACACAGACAGATCAGAAAGGCAAAAAAGGAAAATAACATTTCATTTATTCAGTGTAATTCTTTAACACTGTGCCAATAACCAGTGAACTAATCGCATACACATGGCTCGCCTCAAAGACAGTATTCACAGATGTCAATCTTTGTAAAAAGGGAGTACTGTACTGCTGCCATCTATGTTTAGAAGGCAGTTATTAACTGGGAATTAAAAGTGCAAATTAGTGACATCACTACATGTATTTCAGGTTGTGATATGCTTTTAGGAAGAATGCTTTGTTTGAAGGTAACATTTTCCCTACATAATGAAGACACCTATTAAGTGTCTAGCCATGTGCCTCATACATCCACATCTCTTCAGTACTGAAGGGAGTCCAGCAGTTATCTAACCTTTGAAAAACATCCTGAGCTCACAGCAGAAGCTGAAACCCACCTGTCTACCCACTGCTGATCATGCAGCTTGATGGAACTGAGAGTTGTTTCATATACAAGTGGAGAGGACAGCTACCCAATGCCCCTTGATTCTGACCCTTGAATTGGGAGGGCAGCAGGCTGGTCTTCAATCCCTGCTTGGGATTTGCCAGTAGAGAGAGGTCAGCTTGGGTCTTCCAAAATCTGATGACTACTCTCACTACGCTCCTTGGGAGTAGGACTCTCACAGCTGTCATCGGATTGGCTTGGCTTAGATAGCCTTGTTGGTCACTGAGAACCAAGCGTGGAGAGACAGCCCTCTCAGAATTTGTGTTCCCTTCCTTAATAATATGTATTATATGCTAGCTGGTCCTTACTATACTTCAGGCAAATTCAGATGACTTATTTTAGACTAACACCCTAATGGCACCATCAGCTTTGCAAGGGAAACCATCAAGAGGAGCAGAAATGGTGATCCATGTGGGGAAAGTGACCTCTCTCAGTGACACAACCACATCAGGAAGTAGGCATGTATCTAAGCAAGCCTCATATTTCAATAATGCTGAATCCAAGAGCCAAGGGCCCAGGTTCAATAAAACACCTACATTTCCAATGCCTTTAGGCAACCAGCTGAAGCAAGTTCCTGAATCTGGTTGAGGCTCTGTGACCTCCCATTAGATGATCAAGCATTCAGAAGGGGATCCCGGTAGTAGTGCGCTGGAAATCCTTTTGCAGATGGAATTCTGACCAATTCTGACAGGCAGTTGAGCAATTTCATGGTATTTTTAGATGCAAAGGGAAACAGACACATCAGACTTTAGAGTCAGGGGTCACAGATATGTCCTCATTTTGTATGATCCCCAGGAGAGTTGTGCTCTCCCTTCTGACAACAACTCACCCACAGAGTTGAGCTGCCCAATTAGTTAAATAAACATGCCCCAAGAGGGTTTATCTGTCCGAAGGGCAGAAGGAACAGACAAACTCCACAAACTGAACTCAGCAAAAGCTTTGCTGATGAGTCAACAGGGAAGAGTAGCAGCCAGGTTTGTCTCAAGGACAAACTACTATGAGGGTGGTGAGGCACTTGAACAGGTCACCCAGAGAAGCTGTGAATGCACCTTCCCTGGAGGTATTCAAGGCCAGGTTGGATGGCTTCAAGCAAGATGGTGTAGTGGAACTGGTCCCCGTCCATGGCAAGGAGGTGGACTACATGATCTCTCATAATTTCAAACCCAAACCATTCTATGATTCCATGATTATAGGAGAGATAACAGGAGCAAAGGCTTATTTGTGCTTTTGAGAATGACAAGGTAGAGCTCTGAATACTAAGAGGAACAAAATGGCCTACATGGACCAGTAGTAAATAAAAAACATTCAAGTGACAACAAAATAAAGTAACTTGATTTTTCTGTGGAAAAGATGCAGCCTAAGCCTTCTGAAGGAGAAATGAAACCTCAGCAACTTTTATCATCTTTATTCTGCCTTTATCATCAAGTCTGCTCCAACTCCCTTCGGATTGCAGTTGATAAATTGCTTCAGAGAAACAAAAAGAAAAGAAGCAGTTTTCCTTTAATCTCGTTGGTACTCAATAACAAGGATTCAATTAAAATGTAAAGCTAAAAATATAAGTAATTTTGATCAAGTCACATAACACAGGCATTGTGTGGGGCAGAGATACAATGTTTTTCCAGACTAGAAAACTCACCTGTGCCCAGGAACCTGCCATTCTACATGGGTTCAGTCATGCATGGGGACAAAACTACAAGAAGTAGAGCTTAGTAAAAATGTAAAAATTGCTTAGTAAAAATTGCCTCAGCAATTTCAATCCAGAGCGTAAATGCTGTACCATTATTTCTGGTTAAATAGTAACCTTCAGAGAGCTGTTAGCTTTGTGGGGGTAATTAAAAGCAGGGAGTGCTTCAACCTGCAACTACTAGTGTTTCAGAGCTGCAGCCTCATATTCGGTCCATTAATGTCACAGGTTCCACTACAGCTGCCTTTAGTTAAGGTGGAAGTCAGACTAGATTTTATTGTGCCACTGAGCACGTCTGTAAGAGTCCAGGAAAATTCAAGGAGAGTTACAGCTTCTTAATTTGTCACTGAGACAGTATTTCTGTCTGGATGTCAGCAAGTCCAGTCAAACTGCCTGAACTGGACTGCAGGATCAAGCAAATTGCAGGTCACTGCAGAATCCATGAAAAGGCTTGAGTATATTCACCCACAAGACCTTTTCTCACCCCTACGTCAGTGACATTATCTTTTCTTTTCTGGTTTTATCCTGACTGAGTTCATGGCAGTACTCCAGGACTTTACACAGTGTACTATGTGAGCCATAAGAAGATTTCTGCTCTAAGCCTCAGTACTGGTTAGATCTTGGCCATCCTGATGGCATTCTGAAAGTCCCACAATGACAACAATCCCTTAACTACAAGGCTCACTACAGAAAAAGTTCAGAGTAAAAGAAAACATAGCACATTTGATGCCCAGAGGAAGTGGTACTGGATACTGGTGATGGCTTTTTGGAATAACATTTACATTTTTTACAAGGATATGTAGTGATTAGACAAGTGATTAGACAAACTAAAAGAGGGCAGGTTTAGATCAGATATTAGAAAGAAATTCTTCACTGTGAGGATAGTGAGGGACTTGCAACATGTTGCTCAGAGAGTCTGGGGACTTGCCATCCCTAGAAGTGTTCAAGGCCAGGTCGGATGGGGCTTTGAGCAATCTGACTTAGTGGAAGGTGTCCCTACCCATGGCAGGGAGGTTGAAACGAGATAATTTTTAAGGTCCCTTCTAACCCCAACCATTCCATGATTCTATGATTCTTTTAGACATTTGGGAAGGAATTAGTTTTAACATGTCTCAGATATTAAGAAAAAGAAATATCCTTTAATCCTTTCATTCAATAACAAGTTACTTCTTTAAAAAGGCTAAGCAGTGCTCCCCTTTCTGACAGCCCTGGTTAGCAATGCTGACTTGTGAGCTATTTCCCATTAGAAAAAAACAGTGGAGCCAGCAGTGCTATCTCTAAAGCACTATTGTTTGTTTACAGAGAATGTTCATTCCCCAAAGCACAGAGGGGATTGAAAAACATTATGCAATTTTTCCTCACAGCTCTAAATCTCTCCTCACTTTCCTCCTACCCAGAAGTCTCTTTCCCTCTCCTCATGGCTTTTCCTTGGCAATTACCAATGCTTCTGTGGCTATGTTTGCAACCCTCCTGGTGTAGTCTTGCCCCACTGCTGCCTCTGATGTGAAATCAAACAGAAATCCATTACAATCAAACGCAATCAATGCCTTTGCTTCATCAAGCTCCATGTAAAACCTCTTTGGCCATTCCTGTGCTCTTTTTCCAGTCTTGTCCTGTGCTGTGGGTTTGGGCAGCATTCCTATGACTTCAGTTACCTGTTTCCATCTGTAAAATTAATGGCCTCTCTACACTTATCATATATGAGTAACAGTCAGCAATTATACCCACCAGTATTCACATCAGACTGGTCAAAAGCCACAAAAGAGCAGAACAAACGATGGCACTGGATCACTGATATGTATACTAGCATGAAGCAAAGGGACATCACTCTTTGATTGACATGAATTTCCCTTACTAGCTGAGATAGAAAATGATTGTATATTTATGATCTGTGGAGAAAAAGAGAAACCACCAGAAGGACCTCAAAAGCTCCTAAACTGACAGGAGTTGAAAAACACAACCCCTCCCACTCAACAATTGCAGCATCATCCTTCTTCTTCTTGCTCACTCCTCCAAAGGACTTCTCTCTGAAGAATAAGATACTGGGCTCAGTAAGGGAGGAATGTATTTGCACAGCGTTATCCAATATTTACTGACACTGCAATGATCAGGCTTGGTCAGGGTTTGGTAGACAGCAGGAAGAATACAAAAAACCTCAGCTGCAAGTTCCACATGCTTTCTGCACAGAGATCAGTCCATTAACCTTGTTTATTCAGAAAACAGGTGTCTTCTTTAATGGGCTACCAGGCTTTGCCTTATATAATTACTTGTTCCTGAGAAGAGGAACTGATGGAGAGAAGTAGATTAAAATGGTAGTAAGGTCCCTAATTCTCCAGATACTTCTCAGTCAGCCAAGGAAGGGTCCTTCCAAGGAGTGTGGCTCCTTGTGTGTGTGCTGCCATACCAGTTCAGTGAACTGCAAGACTAAAGGTAACAAAGCTCAGGCTTTGTTCAATTTTCTTTGCACTTATTAACTTCTAGTTTGAGTGCTATGCGGGGAATTTGCTCCACAAGTGAGGAGACGATAAAAACTACTGTGTAAGTTAACGTTAAGAAAATGCACATATTCCCAATACTTATATCAGACAAGCAGGCATCATGAGTAAGTGTTTTTATCTGGATAGGAAAGGCTCATTCTTGGAATACTAATAAAGGTTAAGTGCCTCCACTTACAACCTGAAGGTGATGAAATTCTACTCACATAAAAGTCCTTGAGCGTTTTAACATAATTTGGCCTGGACTTCCCTTAGAAGACATAGGAAGTCCATGGGAAATCATTGCTTAAAAAAGCAACAAACAAGAGAGATGAGTCAAATCTTTGTGAACATCCCAGCCTGCACCAGGCCACTGTTGGACAGCCATGAAAAAGTTGGGAGACAGCAGCCAGAAACCTACAGTGAGTTGTGAGGTTGGGCAGAAAACAGCTCTGACAGGCATGGCACAAGCTGACTTTCTGCAGTGATCACAGCCATTCCTTACACAAAGGTATGATGCTCTCAGAAAACCTGGAGCAAGACTGTCTCAGAGTAACACCGAAATCCACATGTCAAAATTATTTTCACACTCAGGAAATAAAAACCCAATTTGGCCTGCCACGGTGGACGGATGCTGACTGCACTGCACGCCACTCTGTGCTCTTGGCAGTCTGGCTGAATTATGCCCCAAGCCAGCTGACTGGTAGGTATTTTGGCTGCCCAAGGCTGCAAAAGGGACACACGCGAGGGAGGGATCAGCTGATGGACTTGGCTTTTGTTGCATACTAACCACAGAAAACTCTCACTGCTGTGCCAGAGGAACAGGCTGGAGGAGCCACTCTGGATTTAAGGCCAGTCTGTGCTAGAGATGGAATAAAATGTGGTTACAGTAAGGGCCTACATTTGGTTTTATTTATTTTCACTTTCAAAACTCATATACAAAATTGACAGGTTTAGCAATGTGAGCCTTTAGGGACATTTCCACCAGCTGCACTCCCACTGTTGATTTTTTTTGATTCTGGTCTCTGCCAGTACAGGACAAAAGGCTTCAGAACAACAAAATAAACTTTGAAATTGCTTGGCTGTTTTAGGGAGCTTGAGATCACAAATGCCTGTGGGCTACAGACTTTGGAGAGAAAGTATGTGCTAGCATGCACTGATTTGTCTAAATACAGTACAATTAATCATCAGATTGGACAAAATCTCTGCAATGATTCATCAGCTATTTTTTTTCAGATTTGTTTATAATAAAAGCCAAGAAATTTTCATTGTTTTAGGTAATTTTCTTTGTAAATTGTAGCTGCTGACCAGTACCCTATGGTAATAATGAAAAAATAACAGAAACCAAGCACAATCAAGTATTAGTGAAATCTATACAGAGACTTACAAGGCAATATATACAATTTAGAATAGAATAGAATAGAATAGAATAGAATAGAATAGAATAGAATAGAATAGAATAGAATAGAATAGAATAGAATAGAATAGAATAGAATATTTATATATATATAATTTAAGTTCAGTAAGAGATTTAATTTCAAATTATCTGAAACAGAAATAATTTCATTACTATCAAAAATGCCCTTAACGCTGCCACCATATATTTTAGGTAGGAAACCCAAAATTCAGTGTGGAAGCCAGAAGATTCAGGCTCCGAGGTACAATAATGAAAGATTCACTATCCATGCAACCCCCCCTAAACCCACACTGGAAAATCTCCATGATCCCAAGGGATTGAAAGCTGCTAAGCTGTAGGAAACTGCCAAAGATCAGGAAAAGAGAGATTTAAGTGAGCACATACAAGTGCAAGCCGTAGCTCTCCCCATTCATTGGCATAGTCCAACCCCTGCCACAGCAGGAAGGTCCACACCACAGCCTAAAGCAAAGCTTTTGGATCCATCTCCTATCTGCCAGATTATTAACACCCACCACTATTTTTAGCAGGGTTTTTTTTTTGGTTGTTTTTTTTTTTTTCCAGGAAAAGGGCAATTACACTGTGTCCTCTCTTACCTGCTAGCTCGTTTCAACAAATTTATCAGAAAGGCAAAGGTCGCAAAGATGTTTGTTTCCATACCCTTTTATGAAAATTACTGTTGAGATAAAGAGAAAAGATAAAGGGGTTCACGTCCTCACCACTCTGGGGAGGGGAACACAGACCTTACTGTGACAATTATTCTGACAGCTGCCCAAAAACACAGTTTGCAGCTGCACACAATATGCACTGCTTCCCACCTAGTACCTACTCTAGCAAAGCCTTAGAGCTTTCCTGGGATGCAGGAATAAGCAGAAGGCAGAGAAAAGGAGGAAAAAAGGTGGCTGTAGAGGAAACCAAATGAAAATCCAATGATTATGGGGCAGGATCAAAAAGGCACAGATAGGAAATCACAGGGGACAGCAAGCAGAGCACTGAAAGCTGTGCTCACTGCTCCCTATGGAAAAGGTGAGGGAAGGGGAGGAGGACAAGCTGATGTGGGTGGCTATGGTGAAGCACAGGTGGATACGAGAAAAGGATGAAGGGGATGTGGAAGGGAACATGAGGTTTCACAGATACAAAATGTGAGGGGACAGTGGACAGAAACCAGGAGGAATCACGGATTTATTGAATAAAGAATAAATATCCTTTTTTCGTCTCCAGGGGAAGTTGATGGAGAAAGACCAGTTCAGTACCTATTGTCATTGGTCATTATTCAGCAATGTGAAAAGGCAGAGGGTTGGAATCACGTGTCCAGTGGATCTCTGCTATCCACATTCTAGGATTAGGGCAAGAGGCAAGCAAACCCATGTTGCTCTTGGCTTGTCATGAGCTGCTTTCCCCTACTGTATTCTCAGGACTCGATTCTCTGGTTGAACCAGAATACTGCCAAGTCATAGCATAATTTGGGGATTAAATCCTCCTTGTATTTAAAACTTGACTGAATTTCCCAGTGTCCTTTCCAGCAGTGGTGTTTTGATACTGTTTAGGAGGACCTCTGAGAAGGTCTGTCTGTGTAAGGATCAGACTGCTGGAGCCAAGGACTGGGTAAGAGCCAAGTCTGTCTTACCCCAGATCTCCCTTCTTGTTAATGTGCAGGAAGGAGAAGGGAAGACCAGACTCCGTTCTGTCACCCACAAATAAATTTATAGATGCAGTGGGATAAAGACTGGGCATTGAGGTGAGACATAAATTTCTGCCATCCAGGGATTCCACCAACCACCAAGTGTGGGCATTTCCCAAATTCAGTAACCTCTGCTGTGTTTAAGCTCATCATGCTCAAGGGGCTTGATACTCTTTGTTCAAAAACAATTTTAAGTGTAGGAAAATTTGACTCGGGCCTGATTTTCCTCTGTCTTTTTGGAGGTTCAGTCCTACACTCGACTGTGTGCTGGATCCTGGAAGTATCTCAGTAACTGGAAGATTACAGGATTACAAAGAGGAACATGCTGAGATGGTCAATCAGTGCTGTTGCTCAGTTGATTTTTGTTGAAGGAGCCCTTATCTGTTTCACTGCTAAGTGCACAATGTATTCTGTTTTACTTGATAGTGCAGAGGTTAAGGTGGGATCAAAAACCCCAGGGAAGTTAAATTAAGTCCTACCCTGATTATATTTCCTTCCTGTGCTGTGCAAATTCTTCCAGGACCCACACCTTCCCTTTTAAAGTGCACTGCAGGGAGCCCCAAGAGTGAACACAGAACTAGAACAAAGTTTGACAAAGAAAAAAAAGATTATTTTGATGGTACTAGAGAAATCAGCTTCCAGATAAATGAAATATAATTTGGTATACTTTTAGTGAATCCACCTGATAAAATAATCTAAATTTTGCAATAAATTGCAGGAAATACAGAAAATAGCAGCAGCTTTTCTATGAATTCTTCCATAATCAGGTCGTGGAATCACAGCATCACAGAACTGTTTGGTCTGAAGGGGACCTTGAAGATGATTTAACCATGGCAAACCACCTAATCATGGCAAACCTCTTTCCATGGGCAGGGATACCTTCCCCTACACCAGGTTACTCAGAGCCCCATTCAACCTGGCCTTCAACACTTCCAGGGATGGGGTATCCACAGCTTCTCTTGGCAACCTATGCCAGTGCCTCATCACCCTCACAGTCAAAAACTTCTTATACCCTCTTCCAGTTTAAAACCACTGCTTCTTATCCTATAACTACATGCCCTTGTACAAGACCCTCACCAGCTTTCCTGGTACTGTAGGTGCTATAAGGTGTCCCTGGAACCTTCTCTTCTCCAGGCTGAACAACACCAGCCCTCTCAACCTGTCTTCACAGGAGAGGATATCCAGCCATCTGAGTCTTTGTGGCCTTCTCTGAACTCTCTATGACAGGTTCATGTCCTTCTTGTGTTGGGGTCCCCAGAGCTGGACACAGCACTCCAGGTAGGTCTCACTGGAGCAGATCAGAGGTCACCTCTCTTGCCTTGCTGGCACGCTGCTTTGGATGCAGCCCAGGACATGGTTGACTTTCTGTGCATAATCCATGGCTGTTCCACAGCCCAATGGATACTGCTGTCCAAGGCTTTCATGATAGTCAGCATCATTTCCCCTGAAATTTACATCCTGGTATTCATTATTCTAAATAATTCTTCTCCCTCCTCCCTGTCTTTGGCATTTTTTGTTTGAGGTGGGGCTGTTTCTTGTGGCAGCAGCATAGATTTATGCCAGATCAAAGGAGAACACATTCTCTTGTATTTCCTTCACCAGGTCAACCTATTTCTTTTGGACAACTCCACCTCTTCCTTTGAGCTTCTCCTGGTAAATCAGGGAATTTCAACAGACTTAAATCTAAATCACCTCTGACAGGAGCGGGAAGCCTGACCTTCACAAATTAACATGAGATTTGCTGTTAACTTCTGCGGGCCTGAGGTTTTACCTCATGCCCATAAAAGTTTCTCATGGTTGGTAGAGCCAGTGCACACACATTTTTCTTAGGAAATGAAAGGAAAAGGAAAGGAAAGGAGAGAGAGAGAGAAGACTGGAGATATGGAACAAGGAGCACTGACTGTTTTTCTAATGAAAACACAGAGCTAAGTCCTTTTTCACTCCCTTTTTCACTCACTGCAATGTAGAAAGTATGTTACAACCTCACAACACCAATAGCATCTATCCCATTCCCCAGCCTGCCTGGAACATCAGATCAGGACCAATATACCAGCTCTTCTCTCTGTATGCCCACAAACCAATCTGTGCTTGTCTCCACATTTCGAAAAAGACTTCAGTGAAGTGGAAACAGAGAAGGGACAAGGATAGGGGTAGAGCACACTGGAAAGACTTGCCTGAAGAAAGTGGGGAGAGAGCAGTGGGAGCCTTTGAATTACTTAGCCAGCTCTCAGAAGTTCCAAACAGGCTGAGCCATTTTCAGCAGCTTTGAGCTCCCTCTGCATGAGCTACTTTTTCCACACCTATTCCAACCATGGTCTTGGTCCCTCATTCAATAATCTTGTCCCATACCAATGACTGTCTCCCACCTATGTGTCCTGACAGCCTCTTCAGAGCTTCCTGACTACACATGGTCTCTGTGATACTTTCCACAGATATTCCCTCTCCTTCAGTCAGTTACAAGACCAGTCTTTGGGTGGCTGTGGCAATGTTACCTAAACACACTGTTAAACACATTCCTCTTCCCATGCACTGACTTCACCTGCCTCTGGAAGAAGGCTGAACCAGGCTGGTGGCAACAAGAGAAGTTACAACAACTGGTGTTTTGGCAAGAAGTAGAGATTGTCTAAAGGGGTTTCAAAACAAACTTTCAGGACAATAATCCAAACCCCAGTTTTCCCACTCACTTCTGGTCTCCAATGTTTTATAGAGGAGGGAATGGAGACAATTCTGTGGTTAGGGACAAGTCTATGGGATTTACACGTTTGTTCTAACTCCATTTAGTTTGGTCTTAAAGTCCAGACATGCAGGTAACTTTCCCTCCTGCTGCTCAGACAGCACAACACCACAAAAAAAAGTCACTCATCAGAACCAGACCTGCTGACAAGACAATTCTGTAGATTGACTGATGTTTCATTTACTCATTTTTCATCAGAGACACAGATGATTATTCTGTCAGACTTAATTTTCACACCATCTGCATCCTGTTAGCTTTCTCCAGGTTCAGCTTAATCCCAACATGTTTTGCATTGTTCAGCAAGCAGTTCTCAAGGATATTTACATTTGTAGGAAAAGAAAAGTGAACTTAGGCAAGCAAGTTTTTTCTGTCCCCATAACCTTTCTCCAAGGGCAATACAACCACCTTTTCCAGTCCTACTCTCAGGAGATGCCAAAAGCTTTTGAGGAGCAGCTGACAACTTTATACTTTTAAACACCACTATGTCTAGGAATTAACCAGTGTCTTGAGAGACTGTGGTCTTATGCCACTGTAATAAACTATCCATCACCATCACAGAAGAAATAAAACCCTGATTCTGTGCCATAAGATTCCTCTGTACTATCTCTTTGTGAAGAAGTATAGTCCCTTTCAAAGATACTGTCACAATTAAAAGAGATCCTCAGGCTTAAAACATACCTTTTAAATAGCACTGCACGTGCTCAGTCCTGTGTTCCATAAGGACCGCCATGGTACTCATTAAGTGCATTTTACATTTAAAAAAAAGAGCAAAAAATGAAAAAAAAATCAAAATACTATGCACTTTTTTAGTAGAGGCTTTGTATCCTTACCCTAAATCAAAAAGGACTATCAACCACAGTCTGAAAGCTTATAGGGGTGGTAGAAGCATTTCATAAGGAAATGGTGACTCTGTTAATGGGGTCAAAGAACCAAGATTCCTCCTTCCTTCCTTCATTTAGTGTCTCAAAGTTGCAAGCCCTGCTCTGGTACATTTCATTCTTTCCTTCTAAGAACTTCTGATGAGGACAAGGGGTTCCTGGGCTTTGAAAAGCAAACACTTCCAAGGCCCATATTCCTTAGTATCTAGGATAGCTTGTCCTTTCCTTGAAGCCATTTTTGTTATCACTGCTGCTGAACACAAGCAAACCTGCCCTCCCCATGCCTTGAGCAGCTTGCTTCTGCTTCAGCACGTCAGCACAGCTTCTGTCCAGGTGGCAGTGAACTGACTATTTGGATTACTGCCAGCCTGGCCCAAAAAGGACTTGCATCTGCCCAGATTTATCCTTGAACCATCATTACACAGCAGCACAGACGTCTGTGGAGACACGGGTGGTGGGAGGAAGGAGTGAAGGGATGCCAGGTAGGGATTGCAGGAGATGGACTGCAAAGCTGCACGTGTGCAGACATAGGATCTGAAGCTGTACAATTCTGCAAGAAACCTCAAGTCTGGATCACTCTTGATCATCATACACTGCAACAGATAGATTCTTTAGATGAAACAAGTCTTGTCACCTTGGGACTCTATTTTCAGTCACATCCTTTGGCCTTGACAATGTGCATACATCTGGGTCCCCTCACCACCATTACGGAACTTGTGAGTCAAAGAGAGCAATGGATTTTCATAACAAAACTGCAACCACAAGGCACAAAATGAGGAGAAGCATAACCTGAGAAGTCCCCAAGAAGTGAGCATGTTTGGCTATCCTAGTCCTGTACTCCTCCTGTTACTGGCCACAGCTGCAGACAGGACCTGTGCTTAGGAAGACTTCTCTTTGGACATGTTACTCTTCTTTTGCGCTTATTTAACATGGTTTGATCACAGAAGAGAGATTTGGACAGGGTTCTTAATCATTACTGCAAAAGAGGTGCTATTGCTTAGTACTTTAACCTGTACTTACAAATTACATAATCATTTATATTTCCTATTTCAAAAATTCAAAATACAGAATGAAACTGTACTTTAGCCTAAAGGTTGTAATGCTTACTACATGGCTTTAAATAAACAAATATTGTTAAAGCACCAGGGAGGTGGCTGGAAAACAAGATAGGAAATATGTATTCAACATAGACACCTTCCAGCAAAAACTTCATAGCTCTTAGGCAACAGTGGCTGGATGTAATTTTTATAAATTTTATGGTTCCACCTCTATTTCAGTCATTCTAAACCTCTGAGGCTTAATCACATAGGAAGAAGTCTGAGGTCAATGGAAAAAAAAATCATGCCTGAAGAATTTAAAGCAACTAGTAAAGAGAAACACAGTAGGAGTTTGGGGAAGGCAAAGAACCTGCTGGGGCATCAGGAGCTGTGCCTGGCTCACCAGGAGAAGTGGGGAAACTGTGGGCATCATAGATAAGCATGAGAAGAGTTGAATGCTTGCAAGTGTTTTTGTTCCTAGTAGCTCTTTTCTACTGTTAAATATAGAAAGCCTGTTCATTTAGACTGCTGGCTGGATAGCTTTTTGAAAGAAAAGAACACCAGGTGTCTTATTCCATTTGGAGCAGATAAATCTGTTAGCAGGGAGTATGCTGGAGCCCTGACCTGGAAGGTGAACTCTGTCCACTGGCCCCATAAAAGTGCAAGTTAGAGAGGCTTACCCTTTAAGGGTTTGTGTATAAAGACTAAGAAAGGGAAAACAGGCATTGAGTCCTGCAATTACAACAACAGTATCTGACAAACAAAACTTGCTGCCATGTAAACATAGATAAATGTGCTCTGATAAATGATTCTGAGAGAAGCCCTGTTGGGACATCTTGGGACTGTTTTTAGATGCTGATGTACAAGAGCTGCTTTATAAGCAAGTTATGTGCACTGTAATCTTTCCAGGCTCAACCTTCAAGTACAAAGCCAAGCACTAATGGGGATGAGAAAGATCCCAGCATGGGGAAGGAGCTAATTGTGTCCAAAAGTTGCTGCTGCTGTGGCCACAGACAGACTGCACAATAAGCTGTGCTATATGGGCACATCCACCCATGTTGGAGCACAATGTGAGGTTTTAAAATGGAGATTTTAGCAGAAGTATTGACATCCTACAATATGCTCCAGAACAGAAAATACATAGTCCAAGTCAGAATAATAAAAAATAGCACATATATACACTTCCCATTTTAGTCTCATCACTTCACATGATACAACAGCTCTTTTCTTTTCACAACAAAAATATTATTCTGCTAAAACAACCTTAATTACAACCAAATCTGAAGCTAAGCTGAAATTCATTCTGTATCTTCACAGAAGCAAACTCCCCACCACTGGAAATCCAGTGTACCAAGGACATGGTAATTTGCTCTTTCCTGAAGAAGCCATGGGCTGGAATCCAGAAAAGACCCAGCTCAAATTTAGCAGCAAAACTATTGGACTATGAGAACAGACATTCCTATCACTTTGGTAAAATAATGTGAATTTAAAACATGAGAAAGACATGAGTTACAGGAAGGGGAATTCTCCAACAGAAACAACTGCAGAAAGAGTTCAGTATGTGGAAGGACATCCTTGCTTTCCTGAAGATAGCAGTGGATGGAAAATAAAATAAGCAAAGCTCCCAAATACTGTTTTAACTTATTGCAAGGTAAAGGCAGCCAGGAGGCAAAGACACAGTGGGTGTATAGCAGGAATTGCTGCATGAATATTGATTTCTTGAGAATCAGCAGTTGCTGCATTAATATTGATTAACTGAGAACCAGGAACGTGCCCTTCTCTGACTGACAGTGCTCACAGCTCAACACCTGGAGACGCAATCTGGGCTCTCTTATCTTTTATTCATGCACAGAAGAAGTTAGTGTCCTCCCCCTATACAAAGAGCAGATCCTTCTCTGTTTTTTTCACACTGAGGAGGAGGAGGAGGGGATAGGATCAAGGCTTGGATAGATTAATGACTTCGCCACAGCCGAGCAGATCCATAAGTTGCACATTAGGGCACAGAACACAATTACCTAGAACAGACACAAGCCAAAAAGCAATCCTGAGGAGCAGCTCATGTGAAGGAATATACTGGCTTTATTAGGAATTTCATGACAAGCAGGAAGCAAGCATGTTTGCAAGATAATCTTATACATAAAATGTTATTAATTATCTTGTCTACACAGCCCTTATGTCTTTGAGGTGTGCCTCAGGGACTCCCTGTGAACTAGACTCAGTAGAACTTGCCTCAGTTGCCCCATCTGTAACACTACTCTCAGCTGAAACTGCAGTCAAACCTCATGCTTGTGAAATGCTTTGAAAATGGTATTATTCCATTCCTTTACTTTGCAAATTTCTATAGCAAAAACTTAAATGCTCATCTGACTCCTGGTACATTTCAAGGACAAAAAAAAATTAAAAGCCTGCAAAGAAAACTGAACTGTACCATTGAATTTTCAGGCTAGGTTAAAATGTACTTCAGAAAGCTAACAAGGGATTTATCTAAGCATTAATCATTAAAAAGAATTATGCAGAATGGGGTCTTCCAACATGGTAAAGAGTGCTTAATGTTGCATGAATTTATACAGCGACTGTTCTGAGCAGAGAGGGAGGCACTGATGCAGAGCATCATCTATGAAGATGATTCTAGTGGGGTAGTTTGTGGATGTGCATACAAAGTTCAAAATCAGCACAATGTATCCAAAACCCAACAATTACTCAAAGAGCATTGCAGAGGGGACTCAGTGCCCCTGAGACAGCAGATGGGGAGGGGTGCAGCCCTAAGTTCAGCAAGCTGTTTGGGGACTGTACAGCACTGTTTGAGAACAAAACCACTCTGTTCACGGTTTATAGGAAGAAGTCAGAGCTATTCTCAACTCCCCAACTCATCACCAAATGTACACACATGAAGCTGCTTGCTGGTTCACTTTTTGAGTTTTAGATGTTTCGGGCCACCCACATAAAGATGATGTTGATACAAAAGAAACATTCACATGAAATTAAAAAAAATGCCAACACAGTCTCTTCACTCACCGTGGTCTCCTGAAGGCCAAACCATACTGCTGACAAGCCAGTCCAACTGTTGGGGTGTAAACTATGGGCATGAATTTCTCGATATCAGAGGTCAGCACTCGGTAAAAAAGCTTCTCATTCCTGTCTTGCAATGTCATAAGAATAATATACCTTTAAAGTAAAAAAAACCCCAGTTATATATCAGTATTTATGGTGGTTCACAGTTTCACAAAAAGCAGTCATTGGCTCACTCAGTATGCACTCAGTTCTCCCAAGGCCTGACAGTCCTTTGTGCTACATCATGAGCAGGGACTTGGAGCAGAATTTCCCAGAGGGCCTGGCCAGCTCCACCATCCTCAGTGACAGCTGACAAAGACTCAGTAGGGCTGGATGTCACACCCATGAACAACCTTAGAATTTTGAAATTTGCATCAAAAGGCATCATACACAGCTATCAGTATATAATTTTCAAGATCAATGTAGGTATTTGTGACACAGAAAAGCCAATGCAATTGGTCTACAGGGTTAGAGTCCTGCTGCCTCAGTCCTCAGATCAATGGCAGCTGAGAGAGATGGAGATGCAAACCGTAGTGTCCATCACAGCAGGAACCAAATAGCATCTTCCATCAGTAATCCTGATGAACAATACTGGATGCAATGAAAACTCAGAAAGATTAGCCAAAACAGTATTTCTTTTGTTTTCTTTTTTTTTTTCCTACATTCTGACAGTTTTTTCTGTTCTTCCATCCAATGTTTTAGTGAATGTATAGGAGGCATACAGATAGGTACATGAACTACATGTGTTCGGTCTACCTTCAGTCCTCTGCATTTTTCTTCTACCCAAAGTATACCAGAACTCTCCAGTAATGTAGTGGTAGAAAAAAGTAACATCAGTGGACCTGTTGGAGCAGGTCCAGAGGAGGGTCATGAAGAGGATCAGAGGGCTGGATCACCTCTCCTGTTAAGACAGGCTGAGAGAGCTGGCGTTGTTCAGCCTGGGAAAGGGAAGGTGCTGGGGACATCTTCTAGCAGCTTCCAGTACCTAAACAGGGCCTAAATAAAAGCTAGAGAAGGACTTTTTACAAGGGCATGTATTGACAGGACAAGAGGGAATGGCTTCAAACTGAAAGAGGGTAGGTTTAGATTAGATATTAGGAAGAAATTTTTGCGTGTGAGTATGGTGAGGCACTGGCACAAGCCCAGAGAAGCTGTGAATGTCCCAGCTCTGAAAGTGTTCAAGACCAGATTTAATGGGGCTTTGAGCAACCTGGTCAAGTGGAGGGTGTGCCTGCCCATGGCAGGGGGCTTGGAAGTAGATGGGTCTTTAAGGTCCCTTTAAACCCGAACTACTCTATGATTCTGCTGCTGGAGAGTATGGACAGCTGGAAAAAAGTGACCCAGAGGGAAATCTGTACATTGAAGCAGAATCCACAATTTTTCCTTGAGGCTTTAAAGAACCGAAAAGTAAAGGGAGAAGGGAGAGGAAATAAGATGTTTTTGACATACTTGTCTAGATCGTTAGATTGCTTTTCAAAGTTTTTCAGCACACGGAGGACTTGAACATCTTGGCTCAGGAAGCAAGGAGGGAGAAGGCCATGAATTCCCAGCTGTAGCCTTTCTTCAAGTGTAAAAGCCATTCCCTGGGAAGAAAAAAGGAAGGCACATTCAAATGGCATAATATGCACTAGCAGCTATGATATCTAAGAAGAAAGCAAGCAACACCATGCAGCCCCTGAGGGCCTGGAGGCAATCCTGCCCTGCAGGGAGTGTGGGGTCCAGACCACCCAGACCTGCAGCTTCTGGATTAGCTGTCCAACACCTGTAGTGCTTTAATGACTCGCACTCTTTTGCCATCTGAATTTAGTTTATTTCTATAGTGTGTTTGACTTCACAGTGTACATATTATTAGTGTTTCTTTCTCTTCATACTCTTTTTATATTACTTCATTAGCTCATGCCTAGTTTCCATGGCCTTCCTGGAAGCACAGCGATCATAATCCTTTACAAATCACATAACATGTGTAGAATCATGGAATCATTTAGGCTGGAAAAGACTTCAAAGATCATCAAGTTCAACCATTAACCCAGCACTGCCAAGTCCACCACTAAATTATGTCCATAAGCACATCTACATGGTTTTTAAATACCTACAGGTATGGTGACGCCACCATTTCCCTGGGCAGCCTGTTCCAACACTTGATCACGCTTCACATGAAGAAATCTTTCCTAATATCCAGTACAAACCCTTCTTGGTGCAACTTGAGACTATCCCCTCTCATCCTATCTATCACTTGTTACCTGGGAGAAGAGACTGACCCCCACCTGGCTACAACCACCTTTAGGTGGTTGTAGAGAGCAACAAGGCCTCTGAACCTCCTTTTCTCTATGATAAAAACGCCAGCTCCCTCAGCCGTTCCTCACAGCACTTGTGCTCCAGACCCTTCCCCAGCTCCGTTGCCCTTCTCTGGACACGCTCCAGCCCCTCAGTGTCTTTCTTGCAGGGAGGGGCCCAGAACTGAACACAGGATTTGAGGTGTGGCCCCACCAGTGCCCAGTACAGGGGGACGGTCACTGCCATGGGCTTCCTGGCCACACTATTGCTGATCCAGGCCAGGATGTCATTGGCTTTGCAGGACCCAACACTTCACTTTGTTGAACCTCATACAATTTGCCTTGGCCCATCAATCCAGACAGTGCAGATCCCTCTGCAGAGCCTTCCTGCCTCCATCAGATCAGCGCTACAACCCAACTTGGTGTCACCTGCAAACTTAATGAAAGTACACTTCACTCCCTTATTTACATCAATAAAGATATTAAACAGGACTGGCTCCACTACTGAGCCCTGGGGAACACCACTGGTGACCAGCCAGCAGCTGGATTAACTCCATTCACCACCAGTCTGGGCTCAGCCATCCAGCCAGTTTTTTTTATCCAGCAAACAGTGCACCTGTCCAAGCCATGAGGAGCCAGTTTCTCCAGGAGAATGAAGTGTGAAACAGTGTTAAAGGCTTTACTAAAGTCCAGGTGGACAGCATCGACAGCTATTCATTCATCCACTAACCAGGTCACTGTCATAGGAGGACATCAACTTGGTCAGGCAGGGCCTGCTTTTCACAAACATGTGCCGCCTGGACCTGATCCCCTGGTTGTCCTGGTTCTCGATATCCTCCTCCTCGTCACGTGATGGCTCACAAGACAACCCAGTCCATCTCCTTCCCCAGCACCAAGGTCATGCTGACAGGTCTGTAGCTCTCTGGATCATCCTCACAGCCCTTCTTGTAGATGGGCTTCACATCTGCTAACCTCCAGATAGCAAAGATTTATATTTGGGTACTGCATAGTATACCCAACTCACCCACTTCAGTTACCTACTAGTTTACCACCAGACACAGTTTATTAATGGCCTGTTAGTGGTGCAGAAGACAGACAAGCGATGTAGGATGCTTTCTCAGTGCTAACCTTTTGTTTTAAATACAAGTAGCACATAAGAGTGCCCCAACTCTTATTTAGTAACTGACACTGTCCCACAGCTGGAGCTCAACTGCTAGACTTTGTAGGATGACCCTGCTCTTCCAGGACAAGGTCAGGACATGATTCCTAGGCAGAAAGCTGAGCATGTCCTGCTCCTGTGCATGCAGGGGCTGATGCTCCAGACCACCAGCAGTGCCCCGTGCTGGACTCACCCTGATGAACAGCAATGGTAAATGCATTCTGCAGTCTGTGAAGGAGATTATAACAGTCTTTAATTAAGGGTATTTCTGCTATGCTGATAGCAGATTAGACAGCAGGATGGCAGAAAACATTTTCAGGAGTGTCTGAGGAGCTTAAATCCTAATGAAAATTTTACTTGTAACTAACAAACTGGTTCATATCTTGATGAACAGCTGGCAGTAAAATATTAAAAATCTGTAATTCTTGAACTACATCTACTCAAGCACATAGACACATGCTTGACAAAATATTAATGAGCAGCTTTACGGCTGCATAGCTGCTAAAGTGCTTTTTCTACCATGGATTTAACATTTCTCTATGACAAATAACTGTTACCATTGCCAGAGAAAAACTGAGGATGTATCTGGATGAACTTGGCTTTGGCAACCTTCCCCCTACTCCTGTTGCTTGCTCCCATCCCTGTGCCATCCAGCGGTTGTGCCAGTACAAGCATGTGTGCAGTCACATAGTTCATCAGCAGGAGGAAGTACCTGGCTTAAAAATAGCTGCATCACTTGATCTCAGAGCAGCTCCCTGGCTGAGGATACCAGAGATGGCTCCACAGACATTGGCAAATCCGGGCACAGCCACAGGGGACATATGGCTGTGGGAATGAACTGCTGGAAGAGCCGTTCACTTGTAAGTGGTGCAGATGCTGGCAAAAATGTTTGTCAAACTATCAGCAATGCCATGGAACCTGTGCCAGGACAGAGGGAAGGACTGAAACTAATTTTCTGGTTTTCCAGATCCATGCTTTGTACATACATACTGTGACACCCCTTTCATTAGTAAAAGGGGCACTGACACAAATTTAAAAAAAAAAAAAAAAAGTCTTCATATATTTTAGAAAAGTTATTCAGCCTCCAGAATAGCTGAAAACAATCTTTATCTCACAGGTATTTTCACTGGATTTTTTTCTGCTCTGAATTAGGATAGAGTCAAGTATTTTCAAAAATCTTTGCTGTAACAGCATCGCAGAGAGAAACTGTTCCTCTTCCAGCCAGCAGATGAGGAGTCAGCAGTTGCCTGGGAGGCAGGAGGTCAGGAATTTGCTGCCAAGCCCAGAAACAGCATTGAGGTCCCCATGGTTGTTGTTGAATGTTGTACCCAGGACATGCCTGTTTCTGCTGAAATGCCTGACATATCTGACCCAATTTCCTTCCTGGACAAGAGAAACTTTCCCCCAAATGAGTTTCATAGCAGAACTGGTACATTCCCACAAGATAAAGTTTGAGTTTTTGTAAGTCATCATTTCCGAATTAAAAAAGAAGCAACAAGTTCTCATCAGAAAACTTGTAATCATCTGCATTCTTCAGGCTGGAGACTTCTGAAGTACTAGACTAAGATCAACACTGGACATCAGTTCTGCATCACTATTTGGCTTTACATTGCCAATATTATATCACAGCAGGGAAAATACAGCTACTGTGAATATCAAAGTTTATCTACGATGAATGGATAAAAAAAGAATACAATTACAAACCATTTACTTCCTGTGACCTTTGCACATGGAGGACAGATAATGGGAGACGGAAATACTTGTCAGTAAATACTCTCCTTGCTTGTCTAGAGAAAAAGATTGGCCATATCAAAGATTGGCCAATCAGGTATCAGACCTGACCCCTGCTCATACCCTAGAACAGAAATGAAGCTAGCAAACACAGTAAACCAGCAGTGAAACTCTTCTGAAAAGGTAGAAAAGGCAGAAACACAGTATCCTAGGCATTTCTGCATACAACCACTGAAAATCTTCTCGTGGTAATTTTTCAATAGGAAATAAAGTCCTTTCAGTGATTTTCCACACAATAAAACAGTGAGAAGTTTTAATATTTCATCAAATGCTCACACATCCAATACAAGAAAAACTTTCTGTATTTCAGCTCATTTCTATTCAAAATAATACCATGATGGCTTACAGAAATGACAGCCTGAATAGACAATATAGTAACCCGTTCTTGTTTTCTGGGTTGGGCTCTGCCTGAATGACATCTCCAACCATCCTGCAAGACCAGGAACAGCTCAAACTGCTCCAACAGCTCCAACTGTTTAAACACAACCACAGTTATGCTGCTAATAGTCCAAGGCTAAGCATGGCAATAGTGACACACAACATCTCTAACTCACTGCAGTTCTGCATTAATTGCAGTTTTGCATTTATCTGAATGAGCTATTCCAGTATAAGCCTCTTCATACTGGAGCAATCGCAAACACGTGATGAGGAACTTGCTGCTTTCACAACCAGTTAAATTTCAAAACCACTTTTCAGTACAGAGCTTGTCCATCATCCAGTGCCTCTGTGGCAGGGCTGGGAGCAGAACAGAAATTGCCAGCTCTAACATTAAGGCTGTTTTCTGAAGTGTCTGTGAAGGCCTAGAAGCAGGACCCCATGGTGAGGTGGTTATATTCACTGCAACAGCACAGCGTGAAATGAACCTGGAAACACGTTCTGCCCCAGATCAAAAGCTCAAATTCACTGAGGTATTGCTATGTTTAAGATTAAAGCTTTTAGACTTGGATTTTTTTTTAAGACTGCCTGAAAGCCATATTGTACCTCTCTTTTTCTGGTCTTGAAAGGTCTAATGATTAGATGATGAGCCACAACCTTGGAGAGCTAAAGCCAGGTGCTCCAATTCCATTTTAAATGTATTGGAAATGAGTTGGCATGGAGAGGGCAGATGCTATGTCACTAAGCAAAAACAAAGGCAAAAATATCAGCTGCCCACAAGGCTTCACGCTACATAGAGGCTAAATGAGGGGTTTTGTTCTGAGAAAAGCTTACTGCAAATAACCTCAAATGTTCTTATTATTAATTCTTATTGCTGACAGCACCAAGTCTTTTATGTGGTAGGTCCCTCTTTGCAGTTCAATCCCATAAAAGCCACTTGTTTTGGAAACTGAAGGGTGAAGCCAATTCACAGATAATGATCAGTTTTATCACTGCCTGCACTTTCTAGCAGTGAGAAGGGGCTGTTTCACTCAGGGCTGGATACAAGCAGGGGGGACGCTGGCAAGGCTTGTGTTTATAATTTACTTGTTATAGACCAGCCTTCTGTAGGTGGGAATAAAGACACAAATGGTAGTTCCCATGATATTAGAAAATGGTTTTTAATGTAATGGGTGCCTAATCAAGGGATGAATTATTCTCTACCTAGTGTAGAACATCCAGAGTCTGGTGTAACTCAGATCATCTCCAGCTCCTGAGCATCTTTTTGGAGCAAAGCCTTGGCTTACTGCATCTATGTATGTACTCTAGAGAGCAATGAGCAGCCACAGCACAGGGAGGGCTGTGGGACTTCTTGGATGGCCAGACCAAGGGGTTCATGCAGTTTATACAGTCCCAGGCCACTGCCTTCTGTGATGCTGGGACTCCAGCTGCAGTTCTCAGGAAACTTCTGGGACCACATCCTTCATCCATGCAAATGAAAGCTGGTTTGGCAGTCTCTGAGCTGACTAAACAAGTGAACATCTCCAACCCTTTGGCAACAGTCCCTGGAACTGGCAACTTCCTAGTCTCACTAGAGCAGAGTGCTGGAAGGGCACACGGGGGAAATACAGACACACAGGGATCACCACTGCAGGCTGCAAGAGCAGGTGCAGTTAATCTACTTCTTCACAATTACTATGCTAACAGCCAGGCTAGGGAAGACCTAATAGTCAGGGAACTTAACAAGCTCGTTCTATACAGATTTTTCCTGTAATGTGTTTTCCATAGATATTTGCACAGGTCCAGTTTTATGGTAGGGATGTACTTTGACTATCTGTAAGCAAAAGTTCCTCCCATAAGGGATCAGCATCAGAAGCTGAACTAATCCCCATTGAGACTGCACATGGGCTGTGGAGCAGAGAGAAACAGAAAGCAGAAAACATCCATTTTCTACAAAGACAAAGATTTTTCTACAGAGATCAGATCCTACAGTGACTCCAAGTGACTTGATAAGCTTCTCCACAGTGCTCCTTCTCAGCTACTCAAGCTTCTCTTCCTGGTGTAGATGGACTGACAGGCACTGCACTCCGCCCTGGAAAAGCTGTATTGAAAATATTATTTGCAAAAAAAGAGTGAAGGAGGGACATCAGAGGGGCAATTCTTTATTTTCTCTTTTAAAAAGTCTTGTAGTTTCATATTACCTTTAATTTGGATGTGTTTGTGCTCTTAAGCTTAGGAAAAACCCAAACCTGTGATGCTTTGGGGTATGGGGAAAGCATCTCTGAAACCTGGAAAGAAGAATCCCCTCTGTGTCTTCTCAGCAGTTATTGCGGGGCAAACCTTGTGCTGACTGTGATTTACAAACTCTTCTCATAGTGTCTATTCCTCTTTCTAAGTTCACAGTCACTAGTTGAAAAATCCCTCACTCTCAGCCATACCCTTTTTTACAAAATGATGTAATAGTGGATTTCTAATCATTTCATATTGGTCTTCCTTCCTCTCCCACAGAGCCTGGGAACACTATTAAAAACTCCAAGACAAAGATAATTAAGCAAATCAACTTTGTGTTTGTTTTAGTTCCTGGGGGAACCATCTTTAATGAGGTCCTCTAATTCAATTACAACGTAAGTTGTCCCTACTATTAATGAGGTTTTACCAGGAACTCTCTTGTTTTGTGCAAGTAACTTTTTTCACTGAATTACATTTCTGTTATTCTTCTCAGTGACTTTTGATTTATACCAACATAAGACCGAGCAGAACTGGAACATGACAAAACCCCTGTGCCAGAAGGACCTGGTCCTGCACAGTTTAATCTCACAGAAGTAAACGCTTTCCTGGTGAGGACATTCCTGCTGCAAGATGTGGCAGAGTCCCAGGAAAAAGCAGCAAAGCTGTGCTGTTCCCACGTGTTGCAGGAGGTTTTCTTCAACAAATAAAACTCATAGGACCCAAAACTCATAAAACCCAAATGTCTTCAGGGATTTATTCATTAATCCATAGGAAAAACTGCAGTGCTAAACTCCTCAAGCCCTGCACTGTGATTTCAGACTGCAGCAGTACAGCTCTATACCAAAGTTAGTAGAGCACTCATTATGATTTCCTGCAGTTTGTCAGCCTCCAGGGCAGCAATTTGTCGTCCATATTAAAAAGAAATCTATATGCTAGAGACTTTATGTGTTTTGTCTGCAAATAAGTTTCTGTTGCACTGAGAAAAACAGATTTTTAAAAGATGAATGAGACAAAATTCCCCAAAGAACAGCTTGTTTGGCACACTTGCTTTTTCCCATAAAAGCATGTTAAGATCCTCACAAAGTTCTAGGCAAGCTAATGGGAATATTTCTTTAGCCCTATGGAGGGATAGATAAGCCTGATTTTTTTTTTGATTTTGACTAGATTCAGAAATGTGTTTACATCCACGATGTGTCTAAATACAAGCTTCAGTGTCTTTTGGTAAAGGAGAAGAGTAAAATCACTTCAGGGAGAGCAAGACTGCCATATATAGAAAAATTAGGTGGCATGGGGAAGAAAAATCCAGAGAAATCCTGAGAAATTATTAGGAGGAATAGAGCAATGCAGAATCCCAAGTGGTGGGGTACACATGGTGTGTGCAAACAATGGAGTAGAAGATCATTTCTGCCTGCATCAGCCTAAATCATGAAGCACTTTCTGGTTTCCTCCTCATGTGTAGCAAAATATTGTAGACAAGGGTGGCCTGATGAAGTAAGCAGTAATGAGAACATCAGGCTTTGGGCTACTGCCAAGCTGTTGGGCAGAACCCCGAGACAAACCCAAAATTCTCAGTCCCTTATCAAAAGTATCTCATGTAATCCTGGCATACAGATTCTGGTGGACTGCCCCTCATAACTTCAAAGCAAATGAAGACTCCCTGGTATCTCCCCTACTTTAGTCCCAGTCTCCCTAAATAATTCCACATCAGTTTTACACCTACAACTGTCACAGCTTTTCATGCCAATTAGTGAGTGAAATGAGCTAGTCCAGGACAGAAATGAAAAGCTCATAGTCCACATGCCTATGTCTCAGCTAAGGGGGAAGCTACTATTTCTTCTCATGAGGAAAGGGGGCAGGGTAAAATCAATTTCTGCAGGCAGTTTGCCAAGCACTAACCTAAATATTTCAGTTACTGTGGTGTTGGAGACACACTTTTCTCCCAAATATAATGTTGCCACTAGACAGGAAGAATTCAGTATGAATGACAATGCTTGCATTCCTACGCCTGTGAAAACCAGCCATCATCATCAATTTGAAAGAGCAAATATGTCTGAGAAGAAAGATCAAGCAATTCTAAGGCTTAAATGTGATCCAAAATATCAAGAAAATACAGTTTTAAAAGCCAGTTTTACAAGGTCTGGAAACTTCTCCCACTGTACATGCAGCTGATCATGTGAATTGTGGTTGCATACAATTTGTGTCTGGTGCTATTGAAAGCACTAACTTCCTTTTGAGGTCCCTTTTGTGTAAATCACAAGAAATGAGACTTGAGCACTTACTGCTTGCACACAAACTGCACCATGCTGTAGGTCTGGTGGGTGGGAACCTCTCTGCAATTTGTATCTCTTTTGCTATTGCCACCCCAGCAAATGGGGTTGCCCCAAACCTAGGCTGGAGCTGGATTACAGTTCATGGATGATTGCTGATGCTGTATTAGGTTAAACATCACTGAAAAGCACTGCCTCAGCCATATAATTAGCTGTTTTATAAGAGAATAGTTTGGATGGAAGCTGAATCTGAACAAAACCAAGAGTAGCTTTGTTACTGACTTTACCAGAAATGTTTTCTCCACTGTAGCATTCCTATGTCCTTGTCACTGTCCTCCTTCGCATGCTGCTTCTACCAAAGCTCTGTAGAAAGGAACCATAGCAGCAGCTCCTTGAGCAGAACAAGATGTTTTTTGCACATCCTTGTCTAATCCAGGAGAAGCAGGCTTGGCTCCTGAACCACAATTTTGATAGCTGTGCAAGGAGATCTAACATATGTCAGCTTCAGAGCATTTGAGATGTTTACAAACATTCAGATACCCTTTCAGATAAAGGATTCTAGAGAAAGGCAATGTTTTCTTTTAAAAATTAGGAACACAAGAAACAGACAAGGCTCTAACTAAGAAATTTGCCATCTTAGTAAAACAAACACACTAGAAAAACCACCCTGAACTCTCATTTAATGATAGAACCACCACTTGAAGGCAACTAAACATGCAGGTAACCACAGAGCACCCCACAGGAAATCTGTATGAGCCTCCATTTCCTATTTGAGTAATTTGTACAACTTTTGTTTTTCCCTCACTGTTTCTGCAGTCCTGCATAGCGAGGTCACTGATGGACTTCAACCCAGGCAGCTTATGCTGGGGCTCAACAGAGAAACCATTCTCTGGTGCAGTGCCCACTGGCACTGCAACACACCAGAGGCATACAGCAATCTCAAGAGTGTCCAGCTTCCCTTTGGAGATCTTTGTGCAGTCCTCATTTGGCAGCTCACCTTAGAGTTTAACTGTGCTCTGTGCCATGGTGATATTTTTCTTCCCACTTCTCAGCCTTCCACAGACAGCCCTCCAGTGGTTTTGTCTCTCAAGGTATTAAGCAAATTGCTTTCCTCTCTTTACTCCAGCATTTCTAGGGCTGCATTTCACAAAATGCCTTTTTAAGACTGACAGGTAGCTAAAGGTGTATATATGCACACACACAAATATGTGAGAGTGCGTGTGTGTGTGTGTGTGTGTATACACATACATAAATACTTAGCCCCAGTGCATGTTCTTTTCCAATCCAGCCTCCAGCCAGTCCCAAAATGATCTTCATGCTGACCTCAGGGGCCTGTCACTTTGCCAAGCACATGTTTTTCCTAAGCACACATGAGCCATCTAACTGTCCAAATTACTTTTGGCACCACCAGGAGAGTAGCTGGCCTATCATGACTACCCTCTGACCCATCCCCTTGTCCTCCTTGTCTGAGTACTTTACTTCAAAACTTTTATTCCTTTTAATGCACAGAGGAAAAAGGAAGATGCATGAAGTGCTCCCATACATGCAGTCTGACCCTCTGTCTCCAGCTCTCATCACCGTTGTGTGCACTCTCCCTGCTATCTTTGTTTACTGACAACTCGATGTGAGCTGTTGCTAAATTCTATGCAGTTGAATGCTCAGCACTTGGCACACTTGGCCCTGACACTGAAGCATCTGGGCTGCAATTTCTACAGTAACACAATACAGAATGATACATCCTTTCTATCAAACTTCCCCTTCAGGACCTCTAAATATTCTTCCAATTAAATAGTCCTTTTATTTTCCATTTTCTTTGCTCCTCAAAATTTCAGTTCTATTGTTACCATACGGTGGGTGTACACTATGTCCAAATATTCCAGGTGACAAAATACTACTAATTTCATACAAGTGCTTTAATTTTTATCACTTTCTCAAGACTGAGCTTAACCACTTCAAGTTTCAAAAGCACACATTGCTCTATAAACTATAAATCAAATACCTAATAAATTTCCTGAGGTTTTTTAAAAAGAAAGTTCAAAAATGAAACTCACATCCTCCTCTTCCAACTGTTTTTAATCAAGGACAGTACGAAATAAGTTATCCAAGTTCAGAATGTAAAAAAAAGAGAAAGCACAATTACTCGGAGATGAAATTTGAAGATTAAACCCCTTTTGATTCCTTAAGCTGTCTGACAAACATTTCTGAGGGACAGCAATTGCAGCAAGATGTTAAGAAATATTTATGTCAGTTTGTAACATGCGTGACCACATGTTGGTCAAGACAGCTGAACTGTTCATTATTTCTAGGAAGCTGTAAATCATCCTTCTGGCAAATCTTCACATGAGTTTCGAAATAAATTGGTTCTGTTCTTGATCCCATTAGATGCTATAGCTTAAAATGCAAACAATATTATTGTTGGCATGGCTGCTGCCTGTCCACCTCGGCTCAATTACTGCAGCCTGTCCTAGCTTAAACAAGTATTGTCTGAGGCCAAGGCAGTGGTTTCCTTCCTCCAGCAAAACATCTATTCCTCTGTATATGAAAAAAATTGGCTAAATGACACAAAGATGAAGCGTGACTGCAGTAACAGTAACAAACAGTCCAGGCTCTTTGAACACAAAAGTGTTATCCCAAAATTGATATATCAGTGATCAGGTAAAGATTATGGTTAAAGCATTGATTTCACCCGTGGACCTCAGCCAGGAGACACCAATCAAACCTCCAAATCTTCTATTCAAAGTGGGGTTTCAACTTAATAATACCTGCCTTGCTAAACAGGATGTTGTGGTGTTCAGAGCATTGGAGGCAGAGCCAGAGTCTGCAAATACTGGGAAAGCTGACGTGATTTTCACTCATGGCCTGCCATGAAAGAACTGTAGGCAGAGCATATCTTTGGGAATAGACCACTCAAACTCAGGTTTGAGGCCAAGGTTTTGATTCTCCTCTGCCTGGCACCACAGTAATGCAGCAACACCAGAGTAAAGCAAATGTAAAATGATTTTTAACTTCTCAGTGTTTGAAATAAATGAATATCTGGATAGTCAGAGCTGAAAAGTTGGATGGAGACCTTATACTGACCTTTGAAAATAAAAAGGGCACTTATAGGAATGATGGGGACAGACTTTTTAGTAGGGGCTGTTGTGAGAGGACAAGGGTTGGTGGTTTTAGACTGAAAGAGGGTAGGTTTAGATTGGGCATAAGACTTTTTGTTAGAATAACAGTCATATTTTTTTATAGGAGCATGTAGTGATAGGACAAGGGGGAATGGCTTTAAACTGAAAGAGGGCAGGTTTAGATTAGATAGTAGGAAGAAATTATTTCCTGTGAGGGTGGTAAGAGTAAGACACTGTAAGAGGTTGCCCAGAGAAGCTGTTGGATGCCCCATCCCTCAAAATGTTCAAGGCCACTTTGGATGGGGCTTTGAGCAACCTGGTCTAGTGGGTGACATCCTAACCCATGACAGGGGGTTGGAACTAGATGATCTTTAAGCTCCCATCCAACCCAATCCAAGAGTCTGTGTTCTGGGGAAAACAAGGCTATAATTCACCATCAGTATGATTTTGCCAGTTGTCAATGGCTATGTGGATTTTTATCATATCCAGCATCTTCCTCCTGGGCCTGAAACCCATATGTAAGATAGTGCTATCACACTATCTATAAAATATGAGTGAGGGAGCACTCCTGAAGTTGTAGGTTGCCATTATGTTTACATTGAACAAAACGTAACAAGTCACACTCTGCTTTGTTATTCCTCACAAGAAAAGCATGGTTGTCAGAGTATGTGTCCATATGAGCATGTCTTTTGTGTGTTTACAAAAGCTTTGTCTTCTGTCCCATCAGTACACAGAAGTGCGACTTTTTCTGGTCAGTCATTAGCCAACATCACTTACTTTCTGGCAGTGTGTCTGACTTGCTGCCACACAGCAGCATCCTTTCCAAACCCAGGAGAAGAGGTTGGCGATTTTGACTGACTGATCCATTTACTGATTGTGATGAACTAAGGATTCTCTTGGAGGGAAGTCCTGAGGCTGAGCAGCACCCCAGGGAGTTACTGAACAGTTATTTAAAAATGCACACACAACTGCATCAGCAGCTTCTCCAGCAAGTAAAAGCCATAGGGTGGACAAAAGCCCATGAACCAAAGAGATGGAATCCCAGTCCCAATACTGGTGTGGGCAAAGAGAGGATTTTTTGGTGCAGCTCTCTAATAGTATGCAATGGTCAGAAGGAAGCCAACGGGATACTTCAGCCCCCGCAGCAGGGTCAGCACTGCCCCAGGAGCTGACTCAGTCTTTCCATAGTCCAAGGGGAGTTGTAGTCCCTTGGACACAAGCATTTCCAAGCTCAAGTGCATTTCCATTCATAGAGTACTTTCTACTGTTTCGTAACAACACAGATGTAGCATGCTTCTTCTGTCTTCTCTCTCTTTTCTAACTTTCTTTCACAGAAAATGCAAAGAAGTTACATGGCAGAGGTGATAACAAATGTCAGATTATCTCGTGGCTGTTGCTATTTCCAGGATGTATCACTCAGAGCTTTCATGAACATCAGCGAACATTTTGTTTGGGCTTCAGGACTGACACATTGTCATTGTATTTCCCCTGATGACTTCCTGAAGCAAGGTTTTTGTTTTTTCTAGCTGATAACAGATGTATGTGTCCCACAAGCTAAGGAAATGAACACCATTAGTGCCAAACTTGCGAGATGAACCTCATTGCTGCTTCAGCACACAATTAAAAAAACTTGCACTAAAAGTTGATAATTTGCACAGTTATTAGTAACTTGCTATCAGTACTTTCATGATAGCATTCTGTGTACAAATAATGTCAATAATAAAGAAAGATAATCCTTCAGACAATTCCTACACACTTATTGCTCTAGGCTGTGTTAGGCAACTTGGTACACACTGTTTTAAAGATCACAAAATCACTCCTGCTGACACAGAGTGGTGACCTGCTCCCTTTGGGACAGTGGCTCTTGGGAGTCCACCAGCCTCCTGTTCAAGTGTACCCACTGTATTTCAGCCAACAATGCTAAACCTTGCTTTTTAAAGAAATTAATCTTTCAAGTTGCTTCCAACCCATACTTAAGATTTAGTGGACTGAGCCCTTGGATACAGAATAAATTTTGACTTAGAGCTTGGTCTCTGAGCCACTGCAACCTCCGGTGTGCTGAGACAGGGCAAATACCACATCCCAAGGCAAACTGTGTGCAAGCCTCATACATGTTGTCTAAGATATGTAGCTCTGGAAGAAGCTTTCAGAGAATGTCAGGAAGATCCTGGGTGTGATCTTCTGGAAATAACCAAAAGCCTTTCCCTTCAGCAACAGTATCCCTAACAATTTGAAACAACCTTTTATTCCTAAATTCTTATCAACTCAACTCTTCAAAAACACAAAGCACAACAAAGAGCTTAACCACAGATGGAGTCTGAACTCCCCAAAGGAAGGAGGGCAGTGTCTCTGTCTCTGAGTCCCAGGATGACAATCAGTGATATGAAGTCTAGAGATGACCAGTTGCTTGTCTAAAGACAAAAGCACTGAGTTGATCCTTCTGCTAAAATAAATTTTAAAAAATTAAATATTTAAAACAAAATTATAAATTAGTCTGAAAGCCATCTCTTCTGTCCAAAGCTTGCAGATTTGTTCTAAGCCTAATACAGGCCTTCACAGCAGCAGCAGGCTAGGGTGGAAATTAGAAGCTGACATTTAAGCCTGGCAAAATCAAACCCTGTACGTACTAAAAAAGAAAGCAAAGTGGAATAAGCTTCCTTTGCTCCTCAGCCAGAGAGTCTGGCTTAGCATTTAGCCTAACCCTTCTCTCCAGCTTAAAAAGAACCTGGACTCCAGTGGTAAAACCCTGGCTCCACAGCAAAACGCATGTTGAATCCAGAGCAGATCAGATATGATAAGTTTTGGAATTTGTTTGCTACACAAAAACATAAATGTAAACAATGACAATTACTACATTATTATTAAAAAAATAAAGCCTCCTTTAAATGAAAGTTGAAGCAATGGCAAGACATACCAAGGTTTAATCATACCAAACCTGCAAGGTCCTGTGAGGAGGAGGGAGTAGACTCAGTGATCCTTATGGGTCACTTCCAGCTAGAGATATTATATGATTCTGTGATCTTACAGACTTAAGGTTTTTAAAATAAATGTAACTTTTGTAGCAAAAGGAAAGTTGCATTACTAAGCTACATGTTTAGGAAGAAAATCTCATGTTTTTAAGTTATGTAGAATTAACAGAGCCAAATTCAGTATTGGGTACCAGATGTAACAAATGCCAATGAAGTGCACTCTTTCAAACATAAATATTTTAATTTCTGCTATTCTGAAATGCCCTCAACTTAGTGTCTTTGGATTAGAATTTAGCTAGCAGGTACAATATTTTCTCTCCATTTGGACTAGCCACAATCATATTTGATAAAGGAGAACTGGTTTTCCTTCACCATTCTTTTACCAAGAAAATTAATCAAAAATAAAATCCATTTAGTCAAAATGAAAATGAAATGAAAATAAAATTACATTTTCTTCATGAAAACAGAGTGCTACTTTCCAGATGTATTTAGGTACTTGTAGATGAATAAATGTACCTACTTGGATTATCAAAGATATGTTAATAAAATATGTCTCCAATTTGCATTGGGTTCAGATCCCAGAGATTTAATATAGCTCTGCCTAAATACATCCACAAGTCTGACTGAAAAGATAGTAAGAAACAACATATTCTCTATCGGCTGTATTTTATTTATTTTATAAACTAGGTTTTCTCATAACATTATCTGGCAAGGCTGGATATGCACACACAAAATATACACACAAAAAAAGAAGCCATAAAAATTTATTTAAAAGAGACCTTGCCAAATAGCCTTAATATAAAATCAGAATAAAAGCGTCTGGGAAAGGAAAAGAGAATGCATATGAATGCATCTAGACAAGCTATCTGGCTGCTCAACTAAAAACAATGTCTTGGGGCTGTCTTCTGATAACAAAAACTTGCTTACAGCTATACACATGCATAAGCATTGCCAGCAAAGGAGAAAGAACATTAAGGAAAATAAAGACAAAATACAAAATCAGGTTTCCTTCTCGTAAGAGATCAGAGCTCAGTGAGCCAGTACATCCCTGCAGATCATTTACTCCAGCAGGATGCTCTTTCTGCCCCACAGTGCTGTAACTCATGAGTAGCTTTCGCTACAGGGGTTCATTTTGTTGAGGAGGCTACGTGAGTTTTTCTAGATGTGTAGTTTGTTGGACAACCAAGTTCCTCACCTTCTAATTTTGAGACCTCCTCTGCAACTTCTAAGGCTCAGAACATCCCAGCTTATTAAAAGGATGTGCACATGCATGGCATTGATAATTTTGTTAATAAGTCCAGAATCAGTAGGAGGTTAGTGTCCCTAAGAAAGGCACTAAAGGTAAAATGGCGTTTTGGGAGAGCCTCTACTAGTTGATTTCTTCTATTTAACCATTAACAAACAAAAAGAAAAAAAATAAGTTAAAAGTGAATACACAACACATTTTTCACGTGGAGCCATGTAAATGAATATTTTCTGTTGATTTTTTTTTGTTTGTTTAGAGGAAGAGAAAACAATGATGGGCAGGTATTAAATTGTACCAATGAGACAGACATACTCTGTTAGTGTGGTTCTGTCAGCAAACATTTGATTACTTGGAGCTTTCTTTAGAGCCTGGAGCAGAGCCAGGTGGTGACCAGTGGTGGCACTGAAAGAAGAGGAACACGGTGGAGGTCAGTCACCAGAAGAGACCTTTTTTTGCTTGTGCTTTGCCAAGTTGCTTGACAATGTGGCTGATGGAAACAGCTTCTTTTCATCAGTTACAATGCGATTCTTTCAGGCTCTTTCTTAGCTCAGCCTTATTGTCAGCCCTGTACACAGCCCAGTGCTGAGTTTTGCAATGAAGTCACCATAGAAATGACATGATGAGCATGTACTGACCTCCCAACTGTGTTTCCTGGTCCTGAAATAAATTTGAGCTCAGTTATTACGGCGCCTCTGATTTAATAATTGGCTTTTGGGAGACACTCAAATGCTTCAAATGGAATCTTTTCTTAGGGTCAAATCCTGTCTCTTATTGTAGCCTACGGGAATTCTGCCATTGGACTTTAATGAGACAACAATTTGGCCATTAATCCATGAAAATTTGCTACTCTAGTTCACACTGCCCTCCCATTTAGGACCCTGTTGTTCAATTCACTTTGAACCAGCTTGTTTTCACTTTCAAGATTATTGTGCAGACTAAAGAGTAATTCAAACAACAAATTCAGCAAGAACAGGCATTAGCTGCATTAACTGTATGGCTGCTGGCTGGACACTGCTAACCCCCACTGCAGAATCTTCCCAAACCTGCTAACAGTCACTAAGTCACTGAAAAGTAATTTCAACAAAAAGACAATAAAAGCACCATAAATAAGAAATTTCTATGGTGCACAGCCTGGAACCATGAATATCTTTCACCTCCAAGAGAGAAGCCAATTCTTTAGGTCAGGAAACATCAAGGATCAAATTCTCTTTAGTTGTATATGAGGGCTCACGTTACTGGGAGTGTACCTTAGGGCACACCTTCCAAACTGCCTCTTGCACATCCTGGCTGACTTCTGTAAGCTTCTGTCTATCATAACATACTGCATTTTTGTAGTCTTGTTTGAGTCGTAGGTCTCTGATAGTCTTCAAGCAAGATGCAAATGTTTTTTTAGAAATGTCTGTACAGTGCTGTTCAGCAGCTGCCCACTTGTGTTCCTAACCACTCTTCACAGACTTGCTTAGAGGCAATACATGGACTCCTGGGGCTCACAGATTAAACATCAGTGGTACAGAAAATTCTGCAGATTTTCAGAGGTGACCAAGATCACAGTAACTACCACTAATTTCAAGTCTATTAGATAACTTTTCCCACCTTGGCAATTGCTCATTGTTCTTGTTCACAGCTAATTTTAAGTTATACCCCTGGACTTCACTCCTACAACATTTTGCAGCACCTAGAGAAATGCCTTTATAAATACAATGGCAGATTTCTCTGTGTGGAAGAGGGTTGAATAAAAGAATAAAAGTTTTCTGTGTCTCTGGTTAAAAAACATAGCATTTCTCTCCTGTTGCCTCTCATCGATCCTGTTTTAAGTGGTCTGGCACGCTCTGAAAATGCACAAGGGCTCTATTATGTACAGGCAGTAGGTACAGCAGGTTTCACTGGACTGTAACTGATTTGTTTCAGATGAAGGGATGCTGTTAACCACCACTGTGAATATAATTGCTTAGTTGATTTCCACATTCTTGTCATTGTTGGCCTGGCTACTGCAAGAACAAGCTGGTAAGGAATTCCCTACTGCTGGTTAAAAAAAGAAAAGAAAGAAAAAAAAGGAAGTCTTCAGGTCAAACCAGGCATGCCCACACCAGAGACAATACAAATATGCTTTTTCACCACTTCACTGCTTTTCCTTTGCTCCTTCTTTAGACCAGAATCAACTCTAGAAGGAGAGGTCCTCCAGGTGAAGAGGGAGAAGGACCTGTGCATATGGTCAGAATACAGAGGTGCACCTCTGAGCTCCAGGATGAACAATATCTGGTTCCTTCTGTGACACGTGGCAGGGAGCTCAGAAGCCTTTAGCAGACTTTCAGTGTTGGCTGTTGCTCGTAGTCTGTCCTTACACAAAACACAACTCTGCTCCTGACGTGTTGCCTCTGTAGCATGTCCTGTGCTATGAAGTTTGTGGGAAAGCCCTCAGATTTCAGCTGAAACCAGAGCTGGGTGCTTCCACCAGAGCAAAAAGAAAAGACACGGGTAATTTATCACACTGGGTGTTAGCTGTTCTGGATTTGGTTCCCCCACCTCTCACAGGCCAGAGTGTTTCCACTGTGGAGTCTGCAGCTGCACCTGCAGCCTCCAGGAAATACAGACCCCTGCCTGTACCAGACATTATACATGCATGGGGTCCATGGGTTCTGGTCTGAAGGCTGTTGAGCAGCATAGCACTATGAGTGGGAATGTTACAGGGCAGGTATTTGCAAAGGTTTAACTGGAGAAGTCTGGTAGTCCATGGGTCCTGGGTACCCAGGAGACCTTAACATCTCTCTACTGCCAATTCCCATTACATTTTTAATCTACATTCTTTGGATTCTTGGTAACTTCGTTTCTCCCACGGAAAACTCACCTGCACATCCTTCCTCCTCTGACTTACTCTTTTCAAAACACCAGAAATGAATGCCTTCTGTTTTTACAGTGGCTTTTGGACATGCTTTTTCCCTCCATCTAACGTCAAGTGCATATATAATTCTTTATGGACTGGGACTCCTAAGCCTTTGTTCTTATCATTTAACTTATCATCTTCATCATTATTACCTAAATATGTGATATATCATATTATTCATTTCTCAGTAAAACTCTTTGCAAAATAGGGTGGAAACATTATCGTTCATAGCCTTTTGAACATTTTACTTGGTTTAAGTAATTAACCAACATAAATTCTCCTTATGGGAAAAAAAAAACCAAACCAAAAACCCACTGTGAGACACAGCCCTTTACAGAAACAGCCTGATAGCATTAAATATTGACAACTATGCTTGCAAGCTTTGCTTACCAGCAGCAGACACATATGCTCAATGCACTCCAGGTACCAGGAGAGGACTGTAACTTGCAGACTGACTGAAACAAAGGCAGCCTATTTTTTTCAATAAACGCGAAGGTGCTGTTCTGGACTATGAACAAACCCTCAAAAACATTCACATTAGAATAGCCCTTGTCACACATCACACCCTTAGGGACCAAAGCACATTGTAAAAAAAGATACAGGAGATCAAAACAAAGCAATGAAAAGAGGTGGGCCCTGTCCCAAAGAGACAACTGGTACAGAAAGGCAGGAGACAGCAGAGGAGCAGTACTGATTAGCATGATGAGCTTCATCCTCAGCACAAGCCTCGCAGTGCTCTCAGCACGCTCGCTGCCAAGTCAGTAAGTCAGCTCAAAAATATTTGTTATGTTAAAGTAATCCTCTGTGCAAGTCGTTTTAGTGTAGGATGACATTCGTCTCAGAGGTAAAACACAAAGGATCTTTGGCTGAATTCTTATTGTGAGTGACACAAAGAAAAGCCCCTCGCCATAGGACACCGATTTATTGCCTATGGCCCCATTGAAATGTCTGCATAGACAATGAGGCTACTCCCCTTGAGCTGCATGACACCCAGCTGGGCACGTCGTGCAAATGAGGAGCTCACAGTGCCAGCTTTGGCAGTCACCAGGCCTGCTGAGGACAGACATGGCTAAGCAGGACAATCATCCTATAGCATAACAGAGTCAAGGGATGCTTCCTTGGAGGGACAACACTGAACAGACCCTATGGATCTATACAGCGGAGTGGAAAAGTGAGCATGTTGTTCTTTGTAAAAGCAAGGAAGACGGAGGAAGAGATGCTCCAGATTTCTGTCTTGCTTCACGTAATTGGGATGTGTTACCAGCTGCAGGAGGTATGTAACCAGCATAAATTACTGCATCATTAGCTACCTAATAGGCAACTCTTGCTCTCAGAATTAATTGGGTGAGCCAGGAAGGGCAGAATAAAAGTAGACAATGACACTGTATGAGATGTTTTCCTTCTAATACCATTCAGTAGCAGCATTAGATCACCCCCATCTGAAGGCTATAAGGAGAAGTTTTGGGATGGCACTACAGCAAAGGGTACAGATGGCTCCTAGTAATATTCCATCCCCACGGAACTTGTATTGAGTCCTATTACATTTGCTCACATATTTTGTGAATACATCACTGATCCTACAAATCTGACATGCAGTAAATAGTAAGTTACAAGAAGAACTCATGTTCCCAATAGCTCACTTCCCGTATACATTTTACTGGAAACATAAAGGCAATTCAGCTTTCTGGCATTGCTGCCATGCAAAGTTCATAAGTTGAATTTCGTGGTCTGTGTCTGAAATGTGCAAAATGACTTTTCAGTTTTACTGCATCAAAGGGAAGTTTCTCCAGACTGCAGAAGGGCAGTCAAACATGGATGTTTAGTTTCAGCCTCACAGGAAGGGCTAAGAAGCATAGGCAAAGCATGTAAAGCATGCCAGCACAAACCTTCAGGGAGGTCACAGGCTGAAGGTTTACAGCACTATCCCTAAAACAGGAAAGGAATTAAATAATTGTTTCTATACTGGACAAAAAGAAAGTCTCAAAGGCAAGACTCAGTGGTAAGCAGATGGAACCCACCAAATACTTTGTAAACTTCCTTCCATCCTTGAATTGCCATGGCACCTTTGGGGGACATCTCTGCTAGTGAGACCCAGGGTAGTTGTTTTGGAGGTGGTGTCAACAGAGAAAATCCTGCCCAACAGACTATAAAGCATGGGAAGCCCAGCTTCCAGGTCCAGGCACACAGCAGGGCACAAATGTGTACCTGCAAGAAAAGCAATGATTTTGAGAGATGTGGTGCTTAAGGACATGGTTTAGTGATAGACTTGGCAGTGCTGTGCTAACAGCTGGACTTGATCTTAAAGATCTTTTCCCACCTAAACAATTCTACGATTCTGCATCAGCAGCTTAACTTGGTCAGGTAGTAGTTTTTTGAAAAGTTGGTTCAGTGTTTCAGCTTTGGTGGTACTCAAAGGAAGTTTCTTTCTAAAGTGAAGAAAATGAGAGAAAGCAGAAAATATTACAAAGGAATGACAGAGGCTCATGTTGCAGGCTGCTTTGAATCAGGAGTCAAGATGTGACAATAAATAAAAGAAGCCACGCAATGAGAATCACCTGTGAAATGCTCTGACCGCAAAGACTGGTTAGATTCATTACAGAAAAGCGAAGAAAGAATAGCAGCACACAGAAAAGCCAGAAACAAAGCAAAAATGCTTCAGGTTAATTCAGATATAAAATTCTAAAAGCCTAGATGAAATGACAGCTGTATGACATTTCAGCATAAGAAAGACCACGCACTGGAGATGTTACGCAAAAAGACACTGAGAATATGCAGATACACTGAGTACAACCTTCAGAGAGACACAGAGTGCCTGCTTACATTGGGATGGAGGCTGCTGCAGCTTCCAGTGATCCAAAAAGGTAGGGAATGAAATACCAAGTTCACCATCCTAGGAACACAAGGATGAGCTAATAGCTAGATAGCCTTAAGAAAGGTCAGATAAGATTGTATCTGAAATAAGCTAAACTGTAGCTTGGAGAGAAAGAACTGCAGTTGGAAAGAGATTTACATGTGGACAAATATAAAATGTATATCACACATAGGTGATGGTAGCTTCACTTGTAGTTATGGTTAAGGTCAAGGGAAAGGTAAGGGACAAATGGCAGGAGATCTTCCCCCAAGAACTCTTCTAATGAGAAGAAAATAAAAATGTGATGAGAGACGTATGAATAGAGGCAAACAGCTACAGATGGCAAAGGATGATGGGACTTCAAGAACAGAGATATCATGGACTTTGTTGAAGTTGGCAGAGATTGGAATAGAAGAAAGGGTATAAAATACTGTCTTTGAGGTTTTTTTTCCTAAGACAAGGAAGTTATGTCACTAGAAATGTTTCTCCCAGGAGGAATATGCAGTATGTACCACACAGTTATTTAGACCACAGAGAAATGTTGCATTTGAACTTTTATCAAAGATGAAGAAGCTTCCGTATCACTAGGATCTGGTCCTACCCCTAATTTCTCATTCCTGGCGTCATACCTCTTTCCTCTGAAAAAGAAAAAAAAGTGATGCAAAGGGTTTATGACTTTCTTAAAGCACAGCTCAGCTGTACACAGGAGACAGGGAGAAACTTGCATGAAAAGACACCAAAACCTCAGAAAGGGGTGAAGTAGAGACAATGGAATGACGATATCTCTGAGTGCTCTGAGTGCACAACTTCTGTTCCATGAAAACAGGTTGAACATTTCGATGTGAAAAGCTTGTATCAACCTTAAAACACCCATAAGGTATGAAGTCTTGCACTTCTTAGAAATTAATACCTAGCCTTCAAAAACCTTGCCAAGGAATCTGCCCTGTCCAAAAGTTCCAGTTCTCTGCATCCACTTCTAGATGGAGCCTACCAATGGGGCAACACCACCAGCAGCAGCAACAGTGGGGATGCCCCTGCGGCATCTGGGGGAAGGTTTTAAGCTAAGCCAGCAATCTCCTGCAAACAACATCAGAGCTGAAGGCAGCTGTCAAGAGGGAAGATTCCCCACAGCTCGGGGTTCTTTTCTCTTTTGATTCCTTCTGAATCCTGAGGAGCTCATCAGGGCAATTCTCCAATCCAAGACAAAACAATTCAAACACTTATAACATGGTGGTTACTGAACATTTCCCCCAATAGCATGCATCTCTGTTTATAGTGCCCTTCACTAATGCAGGTCCGTCCCAATGCTGAACCTGTAGGACTGTATATTTTAACATTATGTATTTTAACATTAGGTCTTCATTTTGTATTAAAAAACCATCCCTTAACTGTAGCCAGATGTCCACTGAACTCTGCAAAAAAGCTTTTTCTACCAGTGCCACTTGGTTTACTCTTACATCTGTTGCGTAGCTCAGGAATTAGTAGAATGTAAAACGTTTTATGAATTCCCTCTGCTCTCATCCAGTGTTAATGTATTCAACATGTTTTCCTAAAACCACATGCACGTTTTTTCCATTTCTTCTAATTTACTTGCATAACTTAACTCCCAAAGCTAACCTGGAAAATTCACATAAATTGGAGACCAACCCCATCCACCTATATAAAAGCTTGGTCCATTTCTTGTTCCAGAGAGGATCATTTCCAAAGGGTGAAATCTGACCTGACTGAAGTTAAGGGCAAAACTTTGAGGGGCATCATTAAAAGCAACTTTGTCTCAAAACTACCCCCAGGACTCTTCCTCACCCCTGTTGTTTATGGTTATGACACACCATCCATTCTATATGAACATGTTTGAATCAGTATTCAGAAGGCTAAAGCTCCTTGGACTCCATACATACCATAATGGCAGCATGGAATTATTAGCATCTCAGTTTGTTATTTTCCTATTAATTTCTTTTCTGAGACTGAACTTTCCATCTTATTTTCCCCCCTTTAATCTCAAGAAGAAAGCATTGCTGTCAGATTTGCCAAACAAATCCCAAATCATCTTGGTGATTTTTTTGGAAATGAGCGAGGGAAAAAATGACAAACTGTAATTACCATCTTACTCTCTATTGTGTGAAGCCCAAATTGCTTCATATTCAGCATAAATAGAAATTTTGTTCTTTAAAATAAATTCTGACCTGATTCCAATTTTCTTCTTGGTTAAAAATGTGGTCGGTTAAAAATGCATAGAAGGAGGGAGAAAACAAGTACTCAGAGTTGCCTATCTGGTACAGACGTAGCGAGAAAGGTTATGAAAATCAGTGAGCAGGAATTCGCTGTTTTGGATGCTGCATTTCCATCACTCTGATTTCAGTCTGTGCTCACAGTGCCAACATAAATCCAGAGAGCAGCAGCCTCTGCACATCTTGTGCTTCCAGCACAACTTGCTACTTTAATGAAAGTGAATTCCTGTGCACACTGCTCCCCAGCTGAATCCTTCAATGGGCAAATCCAGCTCCTCTCTCCTTGCCAATATCCTGCTGACACAGCCCACATAATGACACTGCATGTTGGCACAGGGTAGGAAATACATCTGGACAAGGTTCTATGTCCAAGTTTGTAGTCATGAGCCAATTTTTTTTGCCAAATGCTTCTTGCCCCTATTAGTTCTCCTGGGGTGGGGAAAGGAAACATATGCTTATTGATCTGCCTGAAGAGGTTACATTCCCCATCAAGTGGCCTTGGGAGAGTATTAATTTCCTTCCCACTCAGTCAAGCTTCCATGAGAATGTCCCACAGCCCATACACCCTTTGAGTCTAAGGTCTGCTCAGCTGCAAAGTTACTTTCTTTTAGTCACAGAGAAGAAAAGGGGTTGGAGGGGGCATGAAGAGGTCCTCTGGCTTATAAGGCAAGATGAGCTACATCTCCATTTCTCTGGACAGACCTTTTCTTTAGTCTTAACAATCTCCATATTAAAAGTTCCACATCACCCATTCAGTTCACATCAGAAAACCATCCTGTTGTCCCAGCCCTCACTTGCAGTGGAGCTCACTACCTCCAATCATGTCTCCTGTAGCTACAAAAACCAACTTATCCCTCTCTGTGAAGACCACTGTCCTTTCTGAAGCACACCTCCAGCTTCTGACCAAGGGGCCGCATCTCTTTGGAAGCGCTGTATGCCAGCTGAGGCGTGGCACCCAGATCAATTGCACAGGCCAAAGGGAAGAGAAGGCTCACTAAATACATCTTGCAAAGAACAACCCAATCTATACATATATACATACTCATATGAAGATTGGAATTTTTTTTTTCACAACAGTATGAGATTGTTTTCTTCTGTTTCGTTTGAGACCTGCCACAACCCCTCCAACCCCCCTTCAGATTCTTTCCTGCAGATGTGCTTCCTGGCTGGATTTCTCCCCTCAGCTTGTGTTTGCACTGTTGATTATTGCAAATCAACCTCACATATGTATGCTTTTTCATGTAATTCCTGCAGTTTGTGCAAATCCTTTCTGGTTCTAGTTCTGCCCTCGGATGTGCCCACAGACACTCCATAGCTTGTTGTCATCAGCAAATGTAATGAATAAATACCGTAATTGCACCGCTTTAAAATCACTGTTAACTCAAACCCTACAATACACAGAAAGCAGTAAAAAGTACAGAAAATAGAGCTCTCTGTTATATCACTGCTGCCATCTAAATTTCTAACAGCCAGCTTAAAGGAATGATTTCTTAGTCTCGGTGTTCTGCCATGGCAAAATGCATGAGCCATGATGGAAATTTCTTCTGGTCTCAGGAAGGGGGAATCACTGCTGCCAGTGCCAACAGCATTCCCATGATCTCAAGTAGCAGCTGATAAATGCAGATTGCTCAGACCTCCTGAGTCCACGAGAACTTAGAGGGAGCAGTGAGTACAATGACAAAGCAGGTAACATTACCATGGAGTCATTTTACTATATCATTTCTTTATTGTTTATTGTATCATTTCTATCAAACCCACACAAAGCAGAAGCTGTTCAGGGTAAACAAAAACTAAGTATTGTAACTGCCACTACCAGAAATGCTATACCTCACATTTCAGAAGAAAACTCCTAGACTGGATGCTTCAAAGAGCAGCAGGTTCCCATCAGAATGAGTTACTTGGCAGCTACAGCCAAGGCAACTTCTGTACCATACTTCTCAGGGAACAACGCAGGACTGGAAAAGGCAAAATGGAACAAACCATTTGTATAATTTGTATACCATGGTTGTTATAAAAGTGTAACAATCAGGTGGGGAAATGTCTCCAAAAGCATGAAATGAAGCAAAAAATGGTTAAAGGAAATGCAGGCTATGTACATCTTTCTCTGTTTTGTACACCTTTTGTTTCCTACCTTTGTTCTCTCCTTCCTGTTGCTTTAAGCTGATGTAGTTGTTACTACATCACAGTGATGAGCATTCTTGAATTATCATTTCTTCACACTACCACGTCCTACATCACAGCCCTGTGCACAGCATCCAGGCAGTTCACTGCTGTCTGGCATTACTGTCCATCTCCAGACACAGCTCTCGGCTGTGGCTGCAATCAGCTGGGACAGCTCAGGGCTGCAGGCAGAAGTAGCTGCCAGCTCACATCTGGAGCCAGCTCCAGTCAGCTGAAGGACTTGCTCCTCGTTGCAGACTTCCAGCAATGCCACTCACAGCCTATGGCTTTTACAGTTCCCCTGCAAATCCTCTGCACTGAAATGGAAAGAGATGCAGAGGGCTTGGTGCCAGCTCCTCTCTGCACTAAGAAAAACCTTTTATATCAGCTTTATCTACCTGGTACACAAGCCTTTTATGATCCTGTACCAGCCAACCTACAGACCAAATGCTGGGCACAGTATCATTACATTCAAGACTTGAGGGAGTGAAAAAAAAAAAATTCCCCATTCCCTAATGTACAGCCAAGAAGGATAAACAACATAATTCAGCCTCACAAGGTCTCTTCTTCCAGACTTGGACAATAATCTAGTGGGAATCAAGGAAAACTGGCAACAACCAAGAAGGCGTCTCCTGCCTCCCTATGGGAGTAGAGTGAGTAAGAATGTTAAGCTGTGTTTTCCCATTTCTCCTAGCCTCTCCAAAGGCAATATCAAAAAGGGAGTAGGAAGCAAACAAGTCAGTGAAGTGATCCTGCTGCAGTACATCTGTCTTTTCGAAAGCTTGAGTCAGCAAGCTGTGGAGCTTGGAGCACTTGGCTTGGAAGTACATTAACCCCACAGAAGAGCACGGCAGCAGCAGAGCCTCAGCATGCCACAGCAAGCTCCCCTCCACCACAACACCTCACTGCACTAGCAAAGGCCAGTGTCTGTGTTTCTGAAAAGCTGACTCTGCAGTGTGGGAACACATGGGATGGAGGGAAGGCAGGAGGTGCAGGCAGGATGCAGAGCAGCCACAGTGGCACAGCAGGAACAGCAATGGTATCAGACCAGTGACCCAAGCAACCTGCTCAGGAGAGCAGGCTCTGACAGCAGCCAGCACCAGCTGCTTGAAAAAGTGGGAAATGATTTCCAAAGATGGCAAATGGGCATCTGCTTTGTATCCAGTGGGTTTCCTTTCGAAGGTGTGGGGCTTTTGCCTGAACAGTCTATCTACACCCACACGTGTATTGGCTGAGGTGTTTGTGCACTTGGTTTAAGAGGCTTTGGAGGTAGAAAATAAAGACCTGTATTTGTATTATGATTCTGAAATGCTCCAAACATTGAAGTTAATTCAGTAAACAACAGGAAAATGCAGAGAACTACACCAAATCTCTTAAATCTCAAACTTTCTGTGAGTCTCACTTGAAAAAATGGGTGATGCTCCTCACTTCACTGCTTCCTTCCACTTCTTCCTCCAATTCATAGGGGCTACTGCTGCCTCTTCAGCACCCAACTCAAGCACAGCACAGATTCATCATACTGGTCTTACTGCCCCAGCTCTGTCCCTCCAACATGCAAGCAGAGCTCTGCGCTAGGCTATGGTTCAGACAGAGAATACTCTACTTCTTCCTGGAGTCCAGGTTTCCAACCCAGTACCTTTAAATTCTCATCTCAGATAACTGTAAATACTATATTAAATGTTAGCTTCAACAATGTCCAGAATTTGATGGGTTTTATAAGCAATTTTCCTCTTCTTGTAACTACACTATTGAAACTGTTGCATGCTGGGAAGAAAAAAAAAAAGAGAGAGAGAGAGAAAGGGCAGGCCCAAAAATGTTTAGAAAGCTCATGTTATGATGAAGCACAAAATTATTTTTATTTAACCAAAGCAAGGGATATGGCCTAAAACATTTGAATACTTTTAGATTTCTGTACACAGGAGAATAGGACAAAATTAGCAAACAACTCAGGTACCTACAAACAAAGGACGGAAACGGGTCACGGCAGGTCCAATAGCTAAACCCAGCTTTTCAAGCCAAACTGATCTGAATTCAAATCAATGATGTCCAATTCTGTAATTTACAGCTTAGTAGCATCTCCCTCTGGAATGTCAAAATAGCAACTCAATGCATAGTCCAATGCTTTCACATTTCCCTAATGGAGTTATTCACATGCTGAACAAAGCCTGAAAGGAGCCAGGCTAGGAGGAAAAAGTATGAATCTCACTAAATGTTCAGTATTTAAAATGCAGGTCAGAGAACATAATTGAGTTTAATTAGAAAACTCAAATGGGACCCTGCATGTTAATGCACTTGCTCACTGCTTGGGTTCATTTCAAAGTGTTCCCACTTGATTGTCCTTGGAGACATTTGTGTTTGTATCTAACAAAGAAGATAAAAAATGACAGGAAATGTTTGTTCTGGGTGTATCTGTGTAAATCTGCTTTCAGCAGAGATGTTATTGCAGCCCTCCACTACAGCAGTGAGTTCACAAGACAGGAATGGTTGGACACTAGTGCTGCATGAACTTTCTTCCCTGGAAAACCCCTTACTAAACTGCATCCGTAGCAAAATGTAGTTTCCAGGGCACTGGGGTTTGACTTTTAGAACTCTGGAAAATTTTGTCATGAATTAGAGCAGTGACATAGATCTGTATGACAACCTGCCTGGAAATAATGAGGTTTTCAATTCCCAGCTGCAGTGCACAGGGATGCTGCTTATATGCACAGATACAATGATGATGTATTTATAAAATAAACCTTCACATGCTTTCATTTAGGATTATAAATAAAATAGCTTCTTGAAATCACTCAGTGTAATAATAAGTGTGTGAAGCACAGTCTCCACCGACGCTCATCAGCTGCTCCTGTTGGTGCTACTCAAATATGATTATAGTGAAAGAAGTTGAGTAGCATTCCTCTAGATAAATTTTTCAAGCCCTTTGAAGTTAGCCCTTCACTATCTGTTTTTCAAAAGTTATCATTTAATATAAATCAGCAATTTTTATTGCTAGATTTAGTATATTTTATAGAACCAAAGATAAAGATGTGTTGTGCTTATGTTGCCTTCAGTTTATGGCTTTTGTGGAAAAAACATAGGGCACAAGTGAGAGCTGAATCAAACACTATGAAATATATTTAAGAAATCGTTTGGACTGCTTCAGGCCAGGATTGTCCTAAAGGGAGCTACTAGGGAGTTACTGCCAGTATCCTTATGAAGGACTGACCTCCTTCCTTGTCCTTCCTAAAGACATTATATGAAGTATATATAGATATATAGGTATAACCAAAAAGAAAATTAAATATTGACTGGAGGCGCACAATGTTTGCAACAGACCTGAACAAACAGCCCAGTGGGAACGGTCCAAAAAGTCTGACTATTTTTAGACTACTACTATCTTTCTGTTGTGTTTGCAGTCCAAAAGTTTCAATGCTGAACTAGTGCAGTAATTCTCAGATTTTCCTCACAGATCTCCTTTCCTCCAGAGAGACCTGTCCTGACTAGAAGATCTCACTGCTGTTTGCAAGGTGCAGTAACAGATGGAGGGCTGGAATCCCAGTGTTGGGATGCACTTCACACAGTGAAGTGAATTGGAATCAAAACAGATTATGAACAGAAGATTAACCTGTGTAGATGTTTGTTATTTCAGCTGAATTAAATGCAACTAATAGCAAGTGGCAGCAAACACATGCACGTAAACTAAGGTTTTTAACATCAAATATAGGATGTAAATCCTGCTTTTGAAGAAATACTCAAGCCATTTTAAAGCATTATCCACAGATACAGACATAAAAAAAAATAAACGAGTCACAGTAGCACAATGAAGTGAAGATCTGGAGGAATATCCTGTTCTGTTCTTTAGGACTGTCTCAGGCTCAAGAACAAATGTAAAGCTGGAAACTCAAAATGGGTTTGTCCTGTGTTGTGTGACAGCCACCTATTAGGTGGCCAGTGGGTATACTATGAAAAGTCTTATTTTGTATTGCTTCAGCTGGGAAAATGCTGACTTAAGCGGTTGCTTATTGAAATAATTTAATATGCAGTCCACACACTTGGTCAACAGTGGTGGATGTGGCTCATGCTCCTTGGTGTGACCCAGGTCCATGGGGCAGGGCCAAGGAGTCCATCCACAGTTCAGTGCTCACCATTGTCCTTCCCACAATCTGCGCATTATGGAACCAGCCATGGAGACCTTTCTGAGTTTCAGTCTCAGAAGATATCTTATCCTAGACAAGGTCTGCTGCTGCTAAAAGCCGTTCCATGAGGGGCATTCCCTCTCCACACAGTCTGAGTGCACTCCAGACCAGTCTCGATCTAAGACCCACTTCCAGCAGCTGCAGATGGGACTCGACAAAGGCACAACTCTCCATCCCATCTTCTTGCCCTTATTCTTTCTTGTGGTTGTCAACCAATCCCATGCCCACTTGAGGAGTCCGTTGGGACACTGACATCCCAAACAATTCTTCCCAGGGGAGACTAGCAGAGCTGTGGCATCTTTCCAGTTACCCCTATGTGAAGAGCACACTCTGCTCTTCAGAGAAGCAGAATGAAACGTGGGACAACTGTTAACCACCTCATTTGAGTCAAACCTGACTCAAATAAAACCAAAACCCGCTTTTAAATCCCACAGCTCCTAATTTGTGACTATTTGGCTTGAAGATGCCTGTATGCTCGTATTTGGTCTAACGAGAGATGTTCCTCTTCCTGCCCTCAGCAAAATATCCTGGATTTCACTTTCCAGCAGTGCAACAGGAATTTGAGGGCTGCATTTTTCTTTCTGAAAGGGGAGACAAAAGCTACCAAGCATCTCTACTCCTTTGAACCTTGCAGACAAACTGAAAAAAAAAATCTCATTACTTGGGATATATTTTACTTCCTGCAAAGGGTGAAACAGGCCAATTGCAGAGACAGTTAAAAAACCAAACCCAGTCACCCTTCCTCCATCCTTGCAAACTCACTGGAGCCTAAAGTATTTTCAGAGATCTCCCACTGTGGGGAGCTACAGACCACAGTGCCCTCCAATCATCCAGAAAGTAACAAAATTAAGGCGCTTTAATACAGCAGGTAGGAACTGCATGTCAGGGTTTCCTTCTTGAGAATGTGTAATAATTGCTGTGGTACACAGAGAGTCAAAGAGATGAGTACCCAGATGCCAGAACCAAGCTGGTCCTCTGAACAAAAGGCTGGCAGGACCCCTTTTCAAATGTCCCCATCTAAGCTGCAGGTAGCTGATGCCCTGAAGGAATGTGAGCTTTTCCCTCCTTCAGAAATGCTTCTGGCTCTTTGTGTGCTGCTCCTGATAGAGGAAATCCCTTCCCAACCCCCAGCAGGAGATCAGTTTAGGCATGTGCACAGCCAGCCAGCCTGCTATGCCAGCCAAAATAGGTTTTCTTAAATCCTGCACATTGACATCAGGTCATGAGCTGATGTCTAAGAAAATTAGTAGAAAAACTCATATCTGTAAACAGATGGCCCCATTTCACCTAGTAGAGAGCAATGAGAAAAACCAAATAACTGCCAGATGAACACTTGAATGAAGCAGGGCAAAGTAGCACAAAGATTTCAGCATGAGCTAAATACAGAATGGAGAGCTTAAATGTGAAATGAGCTTTTGGGTCCCAGCAAAAAGCCTCCCACAGATAAAGAAGTGACAATGCAACACAGAAAGCCATGGCAAAGTGACAGCCTGTCTGCCATAAGCAGATGAGAAGATTCTGCTCCTTAAGATAGCTGCAGGGCTGATTTGTATTCGAAGATTTAGCTCAAATACCCACTCACCTACAAGACTCTTGGGTGCACCAAGACACTGACCTACCAAAAGGTCAAATTCTCAATAAGCATCAGAGTGAAGAAAGCACAAGAAACAGCCTGTTTTTCAAATTCCAGACAGGACAAATCCACCCCATCAGCCATGGAGCAGTGGCTGATGATGCCAAATTCAGCCCTGCTTGTGGCTGGACTTCAGCTGCCAGGCTGAATCTGATCCAAGCAGTTAAAGACAGTTGTTTTGGCTCATCCCTCACACACTCCCAAACTACTACTGTTTTCCCACCTTTTAGTCTACTCGTACAAAAATTAAGACCTGGTATAAAGAACACAGGGTAGACAAATGGAAGTTGCTCCATTTGAAATTGCTAAAGAGAGAGGCCTCCCTTTCTGGCAGGGAGAATTGAATCAACATCACTTACAGGGCTGCTTAAGTTGGTTTCTTTGGATTTAGAGCAGAGGCCACAAAAAGCATTCACAGAAACAGCAGTGAAGGCATTATGATCCCCATAGCTTAACAGGCTGAACAAGAAAATACTTTTCTGCAGCAGGTTATAGAAGAATAAAATCCTTCTTTCCTATATTTTCACCATATCTACTATATTTTCACACCATAACAGGGGGTAAGTTCTTAAAAGCACAAGACCTGATGACTCAGCAGGAGCATTGGCAATATGCAACACACATAAAATGAGGTTAAATTTCTATCAGTTCCTCCTTTCCTTCTGCCTTATGGCCTCTCCTGTCTCTTGCAGCCTCTCCTACTCCCTGTGCTGTAGACCCTCTCATTTATCTCTCTCTGTGCATGTGATTAGGGTAAATTATCTGGAGGCATCAATGTTGTGAACTTTTAAGAGCTTCAGTTTATGCAAATGAAACAACAATGGCCCAACAGCAAAGCTGCATTTAAATGTTTGCTTTTTACTTCAGAGAGCGTGAGCACCTTAGAAAAAAGAGGTTTGTTTTAAATACCTGCAGAGTCTGGTGGACCACAGCACTGCAGCATCACAACACCAGTGCTAAACCTCCCTCATGCACTGTGGACTTAAGAGTTTTATTGACTAGATGTAGCCTAAAATAGGATAGCTGCATTTCTGGCAATAGCTGAGGAGCTTCTTAGCAAACAGTCTTAGGGAAAAGTTGCTGAAAAGGAGACAACAAACACCCATTTTATAACATGCTGCAGTAATTCTGTTTTTTGAATTCTTCCTCTTTTTTCACAGCTTTATGTTGAGTTGCCCTGCCTGTATTAGACCCACAGAAGATACAGTATTTATATGCAGGATGGCCCCAAAGGCAGGAAACACTTGTGCAGAAGCACATACTAATTTCCCACTAACTTCAGCAGAACTGAAATCATCCTGACATGAGGCCACAGTTTATGTCTCATTTGGGTTTTAACTACTGTAAGAAGTTATGCTCTCAAAATTGTATACAGGCACATGCACAGCTGCTGAAGTGGATGCAGGTAGGAAACACATTTACTGTGAAACTCTCTAAGAGTTAGAAAAAATGGTTGGCTAACAATAATTTTTTCTCTCAATGGCAACGTTTTACCAATACAGATACATAGCCTATAAATTAAAACCAGAATAAGAAGATATTAGAGACACACCACCTTTAGATCTTTTGTTAAAGCTGTTAAATTTTCAATGTTGCCTACATGGGAACCCTCCTGTATTTTCATATCAAACGTACATGGCCAAAGTGGATGAGAAGCAAAGTGACAACAAATCACGGGCAAAATACAGTACAGGCAGCAGAATTTTAGATTTTAAGGCCCCTGCAGGAACTGCCTTTCTGGAGATTTTGAATGCATCTCTAATGCAAATTTAACATTCACAGGACATGTTGAGCATCTGTATTTTCAGCTTGAAAAAGAAACAAGCAGTGGAACTGGCAGAACACAATCTTCTTATGCCTTAAGGACAACACGCTCAGGTGCAACAAAGCAACTGGAAGCACAGGATTCTGTAATAGCAAAATCTTCCAAATAACACAAAGCAAGAGTGGGCAGGTGGGGGGAGTAATTTAGGACAGGACTCTGTGCCAAATCTGGCATATATATTAGTTTATTGTATGTGAAGTATGAAATGCCTCCAGCAACTCCACATGGCAAATCCAATGAGATACACGTATGTTTTAACACCCTGGGATTTCTGAACAAACTGCAAACAGGGAAAATCAGTTTGAAGTCAGAAAAGAGATGGCACCTGAGGATCCCAGGATAGTGTCAGTCACCCAAGGTCAGGGAAACAGAGAGAAGTCCGGTCTAGAAGCAGCAGGAGGGAACAGTGTTCTCCCAGGTGGAAAAGGAAGAGAAGAAAGAAATTTTCAACATATATTTGAAAATTTTCAACATATATTTCAAGTCCTAAAGCAGAATTACTACTGAAGGGCCCAAAAGAGGAAGCCCAAAAGGAGAGAGAAAGGAGGAAACACCATCACACCTACAGAAGGCAAAGTCTCACCCCGAGTGACCACAGAGTACCCACAAGATCAAGTCAGATCTTTGGCAGCGCAGCCTCAGGTGGCTGGAAGAGGAGGCAGCTGCAGTGAGCAAAGACACTCCTACTGAAAAAGAAGGGTATTGACTAAATCCCCCCTAGAAGGACTTTTTCTTATCATTTTCTTTTGTAGATGTTCAAAGTAGTACAATTGTAGCCTACTATCATGTTTATGAAGATAAAGGTCATACTTAACTTTTTGAGTTATGGCTGGTACTAAACAACTTCCCAGTGATCTGACAGTTTTGGGGTACCTTTGGGACCAGTAAAGTGAATTGACAAATTGTCTCAGAAATAAGCTAACTGGTTCTCTAAAGCTGGATCTACTCTTTACACCCTCCTGGAAGCAGCTGATTTAGGGACTGGTGGAACAAGAGAGAGGTCTTCACGTCTCTTCAGTGGGTGAGAATCCACTGCCTGAAGGCAAAGAGCAGGAGTGTAAATCAGTCACTGACCCCGAAAACACTGTCTCATTCCATCATTCAGAAATTAATGTGGTTAAACTAAATGTCCTGGGAATAAATAACTCATTTGAAGGACACAGTATAAAACAGATAGTTTGGGCATTTGTGACTTTGGGTTGTTTTTTGAAATTATTAACTGGGTATCTTGCAAAAATATGCATTTCTGTGACCCCATGTGCAATGGTAGGGTGTTATTGAGTCTAAAAGCTGGTACATGCTTCAGAGACCTAAGTCTACCCTAGTGTCTTTACGTGTATCTTAATTACAGATGCACTGCCCTGGGACAAGACAAACATTTCTTTGCCCAATGTGACTAACCTTCACAGTCTCATGATTACAAAATTTCATTTTTAGCAATTTTCATGGTCTTCAAACACAAGCATTTGCAATTATTGCATTATCTAGATCAACACTTTAATACATAAATTAAAATTACATAGTTAAGCCCACAATCTTGCCTAGCAGCATTTCCTGTTCAGTGATTCGGATCAGCGTGGGCTGATCCTTATTGGAATGCCTGAAACCCTTAATTGTATCGCACGTGAATACAACAAGATTTTATGTTCATGTAAGTGAGTTAATGTCACTCCTCTTTAATGAAGTCTTTTAAGTGATCCATAGAGAAGAAGTTAACAGCTTTGATACTTTGGCTTACAGGAATCCCTTTATCGATCAGCATAAACCCCAATACTTCTGCCACAACTCTCATAGCCAGTAAATGTCAGCAGCAGTTGGTCTGGTTTGGAAATGAGTGAAGCTCTTCTTCTGCCAACAGTTTAAGGGCATAGTTTTCCCTTGAAATAGTGAGCCTAGTTCTCATTAAAAATCTGATTTTGATAGCAATTATCAGTAATACCTGGAGCAACTCCACTGATGTTAATAACATAACAATGGGGTAAAATCAGGCTAAGTGAAAATAAGGACTCGGGACCACAAGCAATAAAAGTTTTGCCTTTGCTTATATTGGATCCAAGCTTGGCCTGGCTGATCTAACTCTTGTGTATTCATAAAAACAAGTATGTACAGTGAGAGGTACTCGAGTAAAGCTGAAAAAGCACTTACTGGCATATTTTTGGCTACTTCTAATCTTATAATCTTTTATTTACTCAGTAGATGCTTCCCCCTGCCCCCCAATACAGACAAACTCAAAAATCACTTTCCTCTTTCCTTTTTATTCTAGTAACATCTTTCAGAAGACTATGAACAATCTGGGGGCTGTATCATACATCTACATGAAAGAGCAGGAATTTTCTGTCCTCACATTCCAATCTAAATGAACCCAGAGCCACTCTGCTCTGGAAACAAAGCAGCAGGCAACTTTGGCAGTGACTAATGTGGCCACAGTCTTCTTAACAGGAACTGTGTTATTACTGGCCAGTTTTCTAGCAGAAGCAAGTAAAGTCAAGTCTCTCTAGACCCATTTGCTTTGGTACAACTTGTGTCTTACAATAAATCCCCCAAGCGATACTCAGGAATTTGTGTATTGTGACTAATTTGGGGGTCTCATCCAGAAACACTTCGTGTCTGACTTTTAGATACCAGGAGAAGACATAACTTCATCAATCTCTGGAGATGGCCAGGACTTCAGAAAAAAAATGAAACTGGAAAGACTGAAACCAATCAAATTAATTTCATGTCTCAATTTTAGACCTGAGAAGTTAATGAAGGCACTGAGAAATGCAGATGAAACTTGTTACATTTCCAGCTCACTGTTTTAACTCCTGGGGATTTTCTTTCAAGAGATAGCTCCTGAAAATTATATCCTACTTTTCATACATGCTTGGAAAACTAAAGTCATCTTTATCCATCCTTTCCATGCCACTCACAATTTTGGAACCCAAATAATCCAAATATGGTCACTTGTTCCTTATATGAAGCCCTGCTGCCATCCTGGTGACCTTTGGTAGGACATCCCTTTTTGCAGGGCATTTATGAATGAGATGAGCAGAACAGATCTCAGCACAGATTCTTCTGGGACTTCATTGGTAACTCCCTTCATTCACCCCAAGCCTTTGTTTCTTATCTTTTCCTTACAGATGTAACCATGCCAGGATCTTCCTTCTTCTATCACAATTACTTCACCTCCTAAAAAGTCTTTGGCAAGGGCTGCATCAAAAACTTATCAAAATCCATACAGAAAATATCAATCAAACCATGTTATCTATGTATTTGTTGATCCCTTCAGAGATGTACAAAACAAGATGTTTACAACAGTCCTTAAAGAAGCCAATGGATTCTTCCTCAGCAGACTCAATTGTCCAAGCATCTACTCATCTCACCCCTTTCTAGTCTTTGCTAGTTTGCTGATGTTGCAGGCCTGTAGCTCCCCACATTACCTCAGAATGTTTTGAAGCTGGACATCCATCATCCACCTTGAGATCTTCAGATACTGACAAGGTTTTAAGCAACGATACATTTTACTACAAGCAACACAGTTACTTCATGTGTGAGTTTTCTTAGATCCTCAGGTGAGCACCATTATGTTTTATTATCTACTGCACCATAACTTCCTCCACAGTGGCCTCAATATTGGACATATTCGCTCATGAATTTACCCCAAAATGCTCTGTCTCACCTGTTTTTTTCAATAGTGAATAACAATGCAGATAATGAATTTGGCTTCTCTGCAATGGGGTGTCCATCATGTCCAGCTGCTCAGTTTTAAACTATCATCTTAAAGGGATCCTACAGTCTCTGGTCAGCTTTTTGCTTTCGAGGGTTTGAAAAGTTAATAGTGGGTTTTTGAGTCCTTTAGCTAATTGCTCTTCTTTTTGCTTTATATTTTTGTATCTTTATATCTCCTTATGGAGATTAGGATATTTTTTCTTTTCGTCCTTTGGATATATTTTTAGCTTTTTAAAAACTGTCTTCCCGTCATTTCATAACCTAATTTACTTTGCTGTTTAGCCTTTATCTGCTCCCTTTGACCATTTCCTTTTTTTTCACCCTTGTTAGAGGGTGATATGTACAAACAGTTCTGGTGGGGCATTGTTCAGCAACCCCATATCTCCTCTAAGTGTTTAATTCTCTCAAAATCCCTTTTTAATGTGCTTTGATCAATTTTCTTCACACACACACATACTTAGTCTTACAGAGCTGAGCATAATTGCAGTGGATGACTGGCCTTTTTATTCTGCAGGGACAGCGAATCTAATGGACACTGTAGCTGCTGGTATGAGCTGCATTTAAAATGCAAAATTTTCAGTCAGATCTAGCACCTTACTTAGTGTCAAATCAAGGCTTTTTCTTTTTTTTTTTTTTTTTTTTCTTTGTGGTGCACCTTGATTAGCTGCTGCAGGAAACAAACACCGACACTGTCTGCCTATTTCACCTCTGGGCAAATCTTAGACAAGATGTGAGGCAACAGCTATAGTGGTAACCAGATTTTCCACATACAAGAGTATTTTCTGCCCCTGTGATCTCTGTGCATACAGTTAGAGTCAGGGTTCTGGTAGAAGAGACAATAGTAAGGATCGATGTTATTCTCTTCTTATGGAACATGAAATTTCAGCCCAGGTTGCACAGAATTCCTAACAATTCCTGCTACCAAATGTGATCTTTAAACTATTCCAAAATTTTTTTTGACTGATCTCAAGTGCTACAAATTCATGTCCAGACTTGCACCTCACAGTGAATTAAGTCCTTCCAGATGGCAGGTGACACTCACACACACTCATTACTCATTAATCACACATTAATTACATGCTCACTTGCTCACTCACACACAGGTGATATCAAAACATTGGAAGTACAGTTGTTCTGGTCTCTCTTATTTCCAAAATAAACCTTTGACAGATTTTTCTGATGGCCTTTAAAGAAGGAATGGCCTAGGTACAAATCTTTTTTTTTTTAATTTAAAGCAAAAAAGGGAAAGAGTATGACAAATTGTTGCAAAGTATGGATTAATTTTTCTGTGGAACTGCTATTTGTAAGGATTTTATGTTGGTGGCTGTGAGAGATGAGATGGCAGCACCTATCTGTCTGCCTGGCTTTCACATACACAGAGCAGATGCTATTCTCGGAATTATTTTTCCACATCACTGTAGCACTGTACTGAGCACATGGACTCTCATCATGAGCAATTGCACAGATATTTCTAGTGGAAAACAAGTCAAGCCCTGGCTTCAAGTTTTAAATGAGCCATAGACTTTCGTGCATGAAAACAAGTTCTCCAAGTACTTCTTGCCATCCAAGAGTGCATGTAAGTAATCTATGAAGACCTACCTGGCAAGAACAATGTCCTTGCTCTTCTCTGCTTCAGAGAGGCTGTATAGATGTGCACAGTTTTTTTAACTTTGAAAGCTCTATGCTGAGGAATAGGGAATGAGAAATAAACAACAATTTTCTTGGCACAGATTAAAAAAAATACACCTTCTGCCAAAAGCTGTAGTTTAATTTTGGTCTCACTTAAAAAATAATCTTTACAGAACATTAAAGTTCTACATTTTGTGTCCCTTAGGCAGCAATAAAGTATCAATTAATGTCAAGCTAAATAAAAAGAAACAAACTCATTTGTTTTTAATATCTAGAAATTAATAGCTAGAAATTAAAGTCTTCAACCCCTTAAGCTCCTGCCTTCAACCACAAGGACAGAGCTACTCTCCTTGCTGTCCAGGTCAGCAGTGGAGGCAAAACTCCAAGGACAAAATTTACTGAAGTACAGTCTCCTTCAGGAACATGAATGTCACACAGTCACTGATGAATTTAGGTAGAAAGGGACCTCCAGAGATGGTGTAGTCCTAGCCCCGCTCAAAACAAGTCAGCTTGTTTGGGATCATGCCTTTTTAGTGGTTTGCAAAAAAACAGGTGAGTTTGACAGAGCAAAGAGAATAGTGTGACTGGAACACAGTACTAATCTAATAATTTAGAATTTGGAAACTTTTCAGAATAAAAGATATTAAATCAGTAGGAAAATGAACAAGTTTTATATACCCATAGTAAACTAAGTTTTGTAAGTTTTGTAGTATGGGTTTTTTGTTTGTCTGTTTTAAACAAAATGACCAGGAACAGAGACAAGCAAAATATTTCTTGTTGCCCAGACGTGGCATGCTGTGCAATGTGACCTGAACCAGGCATGCCAGACTGTCTCATCCTCCTGAAGTTCTTCACTGACAGTCACTGACAGAGCATCTGCATCCTTGTTCATCTGCCTGAAGGAACCAAAGCCAAATGCTTCTTGATCTTAACTGCTCCTCTCCCATTCCCTGCTTCTCTCATGTGGCAGAGAACAAGAGAACAGTGTTTCTCACTATTTGAATTAACCTAATTAGCACAGTGAGACCCCAGGCCACACATGCTGTACAGATCTAAACAATATAATTACAGGAATATTTTCATTTTAAGAATGTTTTTGTTTGCATATTCCCCTTTTGCCTCATTTTTCCTCAGACGAATTACTGAAAAACTCATCTGATTGTGTTTACTGAGTGCCTGTAGGACCCTTGGAGGAGGTTGGCTTTTGTTATTTAAATCTTACTTCCTCCTCTCCTGTTCTGTCTTTCTAAAAGAAAATAATTCAGTTCTTTCCCCCTTCCACATTTTAAACTCCTTTTTCTTTGTTCTAGCTTAAGTTTGAGCTATTAAAATAAAAACCCCTGCAATATGGTAACACGAGGAAGAACAAAAAACAGTAGGTAGGCTTTTATTGTACTTAGTGACAAAAAGTAAAACTTCTTAAAAAAGGCTAAACTAAAAACAAAAGAGTTTTAATATTTCATTTTTATTAGAAAATGGAAAACTTCTAACAAAAGCCTTCTGTGAAAGAAAAAAGTTGAAAGATACTTTTGTAAGGGAAAAGACTTTTAGTAGCAAATAAATGAAATCCCAAAGTAAGCTCTCATCTTAGAACCTTGGGGACAGACCTTTTAGTAGGGCCTGTAGGGCCAGGACAAGGGATAATGGTTTTCTACTAAAAGAGGGTAAATTCTGGCTACTTATAAGAAAGAATTTTTTTGCAATGAGGGTGGAACTGGCCATCCCTGGAAACATTCAAGGCCAGCCTGGACAGGGCTCTGAGCAATGCTGATCATGGTGGGGGGTTGGACTAGATGAACTTGAAAGGTCCCTTCTAACCCAAAATATTCTGTATTTCTATTTGTTCCTATTCACAAGATATTGGGTTGACCCCTTGTCCAGCACTATCAGCCTCACTGGAAAAGCTGTTTAATAATTTTCAGCTGATCCCCAACTTCCAATTAGACTTCAGGACAAAACAGCTCAGTTCCCTGCATGCTACCACAAATCAACAGAGACCTGCTGAAAGAATTCCAGGTCAAATTCCCTGGATGCAAGTGAGGTGAATTATGACAACCATAACACAGGCTCCAATAACAGTCTGAAACAAAAAAAAGCAAAACACCCCAAACAGAAAACCCAACCACAGTGCTGAACAAATAGCCAGGACAGATGAAACAGCACAGACCTGCAGGGCTTCCTGCAATAGCAACTGGAAAGTAGATGCCAGGAGAGCTGCTTAATGTACCTGGAGTACAAAAGCTGACAAAGCTACAAATGATGTGGTCAGGAAAGAATTTCAGAGCCAAAGTTGAGAGGAATGCTTTAGCAGAGCTGCACCTCTCCAGAGAGATGAGCACTTCTGTCCATGCCTGTCCTCACAGGCCTCTCCTAAGGGCACACAGTCATTCTGAGGACAATAAGAAGGCTGAGTCCACAGCTGCCTTGACTCCCCTCAGGTTATCCTCATGTGTCATCTCCAGCACGACACTGGCAGAAACCTCCCCACAATTTTGAAGAGAGTCACAGGGCTTTTCACCTCCATATTTCTCCAATCAGCAAAACTTTTCCTTGGTTCTAGGTTTCAGACTTACTTTCTTTCACATTCTCTGCAGAACTGAAGCCCAGTTGGAGATCCTCAGCACAGCTCAGAGAAACCTCTCAGTGAATGAGAGAAGTGCCCAGTGAGATAAAGCAGATGGGATTGAGAGCATAAATGAGTTTTAGGATCTGCTCTTACAGCTCCACGGGACATCCCTAGGGAGTTTCCACTGAGGCTGCAATGATGAACCTGCTGATTTTGCATTCATTCTCTTACAAGCTAATAATGAACCCTCAGAGCAGCGGATGACTTCAAAATGTGTGGAAATTTTAAGTCCAGCCTGTGACAACATAGATATGTGTTTTAAATTAAAGCCAGGTTCAGAGCAAATAATTACATAAAATGGGCAAGGGCTGTTTCTTTAAGAAAAAGTGCATTTTACAGTGGTTTGTTTTTAAAGAAAATCAACACAAAAAAATCTGTTGTAAAGACTCTTATGGCTTATCTCTACAGCTTTACCAGCACAGTGGTGTTTACCCTTTCACAGAGCAATTTGTATTGAAATTCTATCCTATTGATTTATTAAATATGCTTGGAGGCAGTAGAATATGTACTTATGTGCTGTACTTGAATTTACATTTTCAGATTTTGGTAGTAATTTTCATTTCAGAACTGTATTTTAGATATTGCTTAAGAATTCTTATTTCCTTATGAAATGAGAAACATTACTTTCTATAAATGCACACTTTAAATTCATTTTCTAGCTCTATTCCAACACACTAGGGCTTCAAAATCAAGTTTCCATCCTATTTTTGATTTTTTCTCTCATTCACCACGAGAATTTTAGCAGCTTGCTGAGAACCAAATACTTTTAAAAAGATGTGCTAATTTTTGGTAATAATCTTTTGTGGTGGTTATTATTATTTGTTGTTTGTTATTTTTTAACCTTGGTGAGACTCAAAACTAATCTGCTTCAAATGGAACTCACACACATTTCCTGACTCTTAGTATTATTGTCTTCCCTGCACACACTGGCAAAAAACCCCCCAGTGTTGAGATTGAGGTGGTCATAAAAATCTGAGCATTAATAACGTCCTATATTAACCAGAAAACTTGAAAGTAAAGAAGAGAGATCCACTCTATCTAGTTAGCCCCAGTAATTGGTCCCCAAGACTGAGAAACTGAATTAGACTAGTACGTGTTGTCCTACTTCAGAGCCTTCATTCCACCACCTCAAGGCCTTCATTAGTAATGCCTTCATTCCATCAGCACCTCAGGCTCTGAGATTCTATAGATGTCTCTCCTGAAAAGTTGCTGGAAATCATATTTCTCCTGGAGGGACAAAGAAATCTGTGATTATTCCCAGTTTCTTCTAAGAAAAGGACAAGAGGACACCAAACAATTCTACCAAACTGCAGGTTCAAAATAAATGAAATATTTCTTTATACAACTCTCAGTCATCTTAATCAACTCATTACCATGGATGTTACTTCTTTAAATATGGAGTTTAAAAGCATTTAACAAGCAGAAGGGAAAAAAAAATTTGCAGGCTTTTAAATGGAATTACTTAAGTTTGTAGGTCGCTGAGACAGACAGTGCTGGTGGCAGGAAACACCATTGTTGCTTGCTTGCCTTCCCCTATTTTTCCCTAGGCATCTGCTGCTGGCCACTCTAAGAACAGGACAATGGCATAAACAGTCTGGTCTAATTAAAGCCAAATAGACATATTGAAGGATTGAAATTATTAATCTATCTGAAATCCAGGAAATATAGGATATGAATGGCCACTTGCTTGGCAGAGTACAAGGAGCCCCCACATTAGTTCAAGTTGCACATGGTTTTTTTCCATACTTGCTGTGGGTTCTCCACACATCTTTAGAACTGATGCTCCAAGCCCAATTCCTTGCAGAGCCAAGGCTCGTGCCAGGGGATCTTACCACACAGTTCATGCAGAAACAAAATTCTGCAACTACCAAGTAGTGGCTTGTAACACGATCCCTTAAAAAGACAGAAGTATATCCTAATAGTTTATAAAGTACTGAAAACAGCATTAAGAACAACTTGAGTAGCTGGAGATTATGGAACTGATTCTTAACACAAGACTGCACTTTCTGATCAGTATAAACTTCACACTGGGGTGATTATGATTCATGGATGAATTGGATTTCCTAAAGACAGAGAACTGGGAATGAAGTAGTGGAAGCTCTGAGATTTCTTCACTTTTATATTTTTCATTTCCAAACTGTGGAACAGGAGAAAACAAATCAGAGGGTGGGTGGAGGGAGAACAGAATATAGTCAGCTTGACCAGCCAAACCCTGCTGACAGAGCCAAGTATCATCCAGAATGTTATTGGCCAAAAAGCCCTACACTGACATACACTGACTGTACAGCTTCTGCAATTGAGGTACATGTAGTTACAGCCACAACAGCCAGGCATAAATGCTGAAATAAACCCAAACAAGGAATAGGTAGTGCTACAGAAATAGCAACCCTGACAGAGTGAAACAGACATGAATGGCTGTAGATGAATAGGCTCTAAAGAAAAAAATGAAAGAGATTTGTAATTTGAAACTCTTTGGAGGTAACACCACTGTTAATTAAAGGGTCAAGAAGAAAATTTTACTCAAACCTATATCATCCAGGTTTTTGTTGTTTTGTTTTGTTTTTTTCCTGTATGTACACATACTCCTAAACATATCAAGGTGTTTCTCAAACTCCTGCTTGTGGGGCAGTTCTCTGGCTGTGAAAGGTCTTCACAGAAAAGAAGCTGACTATGATCTGTCACTGCAAAGATCCTTTGGAACAAATATCCTTTGGAACAACAGCACAAACACCATCACATGCACTCTACTATTAACATGTTTACATGTACCCAGCTGGTAGTACTTAAAGGATTTATGCAGACAGATATGCAGTCAATACAAAAACAAAAAACATGTCTCACAAGTTTGTGAAGTCAGAAACTAAGATGTACTGCTTCTGGAAAAACACTAAATACACTTAAAATCTGAATGCTTTTCTGAAGTGCTGAAGCATGGCACAGAGAAAGTGTGTGCTGTTCAGCTAGATCCCATCCCTGTGCCAGATCTGTCTGAAATATCACACTAACACCTGACAGTGCTTGAATCCTGCTCAGCATAACAATAGCAGGCTTTTCTTCATATTTAATGAAAAAAAGACCTCTCTGCAAAAAAAAACACCCCCCAAAAATGTTTTGCCCTTTTATACAGAAACACAAACTTTATTTGTAGAAAGGAGACTTGACAACACTCTACAAACAAGCAGAACCCCTTCAGCACTCGCAGACGCAGCAGATCCTTTCAAAACCCTAACACGCACATAGAAGGGTCTGTACCACAAGAGTGATGAGGGTTCTTTGAGGGTCTGTGAACTGCTATGGTGGTAAAGCTTTTTGTTCAAGGCATGGACATTGGCTTTTGGGTAGAATGTGTGCCTCAAGGCCCTGAAGATAATTGCTGCAGTGATTTAAGGTCTTTTAGTCTCTGATGGTCCTGTTTGACTGTTTAGCCTTGCTTAAGCTGATTGCTGCTGTGGTAAGGTGAGCAAGAGTCTCTGTCCACATAAAGCAATTAACTCTAAACCACTGATGAGGGGTCAATTGTGGAGCACAATAGACATAAATTGAGAAGCTCCATTTGACCTTGGCTCTTTAACTCCAGAACACCCATTGCCTAACTACTGAACACCATTCATGCCCTGACAGGCATCATTTTTGGAGGGATGATGAACAAGTATTTGAAACACAAGTCAACACTTACCCTGGGGCTGATGAAGTACTACTTTCCAGAGGTCCATGAGACAACTTGCCTTGTATTTGGAACCTCTCCCACACAAGTATCTCTACGAGAAGCCTTTTATACGTACTTCCCAATCCCAACACCAATCTTACAGGTGTTGCAGCTAGGAGAGCATTTCCTTCAATGGCCAAAAAACCCCAAGAGTACTGGCAATCACCGGAAGTTGTGAGGTTTTAAGCAACCCTGTTCCAGAAAACAGACCTTAAAAATGAGGTTTAGTTCTTCATTCCTCTCTAAAACAGCTACCCAATTTATGTGAGAAGCAACAAGCAAGATACCATGAACTCTTACCGCAAATCAATTAAGAACCCAAGGTTTAAATAACATTATTAGAGAACCAAATGTTTTAAATAATAAAGTTTGAAAACTAAAAAGATCAATTCTCCTATGTAAAAAAAAAAAATTATCTGCAATTGCTTTCTCAGCTTTCACATTAATTATCATAATGAAAAAATAATCCAAGAGAGAAGTACCACCCTGGAGGAATGAAAAGCTTTCCAATTAGAAATGCCAGGCAAATGCATTAACCACTCTGCACTAACCATAAGCATTGCCATTCTCAGTCTCAGAATTATGAGCCCCTGGAATACGTCTATCATTGCCATTTAGCTTGGCAATGCAATACAGTCATGGATAAAAAAGTAACTGACAAGCTTTCAGGGTCACAAATTATTCTTTAAATACTGGAAATTTTTGCTTACTCTAGACCACTTAACCAAGCTATAATTTGTGGGTTCAATGCCTCATGATTCACCAACACCAAGGAAGCCCACAAGAAATATAATTTTCAAAGAATTTCTTAAAAATGTGGGTGGAAAATCCCTGTTTGCTGCACAAGAGGTCTTTGACTATGCTGTGGGTGAGCATAAAAATCCACATGCAGCTGTCATACAGGCCACATTGGATTCACACTGAAAAGGTGCAGGCAGAGACGTCTGGGCAAGCAGAGCTACACTGACACTCTAAGGTGTTAGTGTCGTTTTCCATAGTCTAAGCTTTTAGACACAACTTTGTAAGTCCTATTAAAGCAAGGTGATGCCACACACACAATTCATAATTTTCATACCTTATTCCAAAGTACATGAACAGAACTAAAATCACAACTGAGTTACATAATCAGAACAGTAAGGCAACATGAAGTGCTTTGCATGTTTTGTATTTTAAGACTAGAATTAGAATAAGATTCTGCTTCAAAAAGAAATTCCTTTTCTATCCAAAAGTTCTTCACATGGGGACTCATGTCTGTAAGTAGAAAGAATGGAACAAAAGAAATGAAAACCTGGGGTCATCACTGATGTGGAAAGAAAAAGAAACCCAACAAACTAAACCAAATAAACACAAAACCCTCAAAATAAAACATCATCAATGAAAAGTCTCCCTGGCTAACCAAAACGAAATTGTAACCAAAACTAAATTGTACTATTGTTAATATATCAAAAGTAGAATTGCACTTGCATAACAAATTATATTAAAAACAAGTGTTGGAGAATAATTAAATACATGTATATTGAAAGCTGTCATTACCAATACTGCATTTTACCTGCAAACCCATGATTTTCCCCAGTAACAGTAGATGCAAAACCTCTGCAGCAGTCAGTCCTGTTTATAGAACCAGTGATTCCTGGACTGGTCATTTGGGAGTTAAAAGGGTCACAGAGCAGACCCAGCTATAAAGGCTCACTGTTACAAAGATTAAGATTTAGTAGTGTGCATGCAGACCCTGCAGCTGGCTTCAGTTGCTTATGCTGTATATGCTTAATTTGTTAGCACAGATACTGCCTATGTCTGATGTATGTCATTTGGGGTTTCTAGAGCTTTTACATCAGCAGGAATCCAGTACAACACAAAACTGAAAGCAGACCCATTCACAGAAAGTGTTGACTGACATGTTCCCCTGAGACAGGGATGAACTTGAGCTATAAAGCCTGCATTAAGAAACTGTAATCAGATTACAAATGCAAACATTTAATTATGTCATTTAAAATAGACCACATGGCAAAGTAGCCCAAAGTGGTTTTAAATGAACATCAGGATGTCCTGATCAATTAGCAGTCCAAAGAAGTCTGCTAGTGATCATAACACTGCTGAGAGCTGGCAGATTACCAGATGTTGAGAAGGATAATACATCACATCACATTTGATTTTGATTGTAGAGGTGAAGCTACAACCTTTCTGGATATCACACACACAAAAACCTCCAATCACTTTCAAAAAGCTTACGCCACCATTTCCCCAAGAGCTTGTCTGCAATACCTGCCCTTTAAAATAGTACCCTTCTTTCAGCACCATAATATCACCAAAACCTGATGTCCGATGAAGCACAAAGTGAGGAAAAAGAGGTATTTCTAAGAGAAATCTTAAGAAATCAAAGAAAATCAAGTGAAGACAAAGAGGCATTTCTAAGGGAAATCTTAATTTCAATTTTAAATCAGATGTTTTCCTGAAATCTTTCTAGATGCATCAGACAGCTAAGTGAACTGTGGGCAATTATTCTTACATAAACTGTGGGTAAATAAGCTTACATCCACTGAATGGATTTGTTTGCAGCAAAAAGCATCCGGATTGAAAAATGGTTTCTCCATTCTTCCCTTGGTAGCTGATCATGTTTCCAGAAGAAGATAAAATCTTGCAAACCTTAGACTTGACTGTAAATTCTCACCACATGTTTAAGTCCTCAAAGGCAAGAGAGAGGCATATGTATCCATTTTATCTTCGCTTTCCTGAGACATATTGATAAAGTTTAAAAAAATTATCATCTCCTTGACTTCGGGGTGGCACAAGATACTTAACTCTGTGCTAATGTGCTGCAAACTCAAAGAGATACTGACACAGAATGAGGAGTCAAAGTGCACTGTGTGCTGCAGCTATATGGTATTTTAAACCTATGAACTGCATTATGCAGACTTCACTCCCTTCCCTCCCCACTGTACAGGAGCAGGATTTTGTTTTAGTCAGAGTGAGAGGATTATTTTTGCTTAAACACACAGAAAAGTAAACTAACTGGAAACAAATATATGTTATACAATATTTCAGAAACAGGAACACCACCTACGCCTACTGTGTTTTTCAAAATGCCAGGCTCAAGGCCTATTTCACTGCTTGCCCATCTTGTTCACCCTCCAAAACCCTCCACAGAACACTACCAGGATGATGAAGCTGCTACAACTAAGAAAAGGTCTCAAGTACAGTCTGTGCTTTACAGTACACTCAAGCATATGCCTATCTCCTGTGGGGCAGCAGATCCCAGGGAGGCTCAGATATGCCCTCTCTCATGCATTTTTCAGTGACCTGATGCCAACAGATAGGACCATATACACTTCTTCTTGAATAGGTTTCCACAAGACTTTCAGTTTGATGAACAAGATGAAGCTGAGCTGTTTACCAAGACAAATGGACAAAGAGAACCAGGATCTGGGCTCCTCCAAACTAGCTCAAATACAGTATAGATACAGGCAAAACATCAAATCACTTTTGTTATTGGCTTTGCTTTTATTATAGGGCAGAGATTTTGTTTGTCATCTCCTGATCTCATAATAAAATAATAAAACCTCCTGATCTCCTGAAAATAAAATCCTCTCAGTTACGTTAAAATTGTTTTCTGACACGTCATATTCAAAATAAGGTTGTATCAAGAGCATGAAACACAAAAGAGTTACAGATTCTCCACAGAATGCAGCTTCAGACCTGAAGTTATGCCTGCATTTCGAAAGCATTTCTATTCATGATCTACACCCAACATTAATAAAAGAAGAGCTCTAAAAGAGACAACTTTTGCAAATACATCTAGAAGATACTATTCAAAGCTCTTACTGCTTCAGAGGAATGTTTTTAGTTGTAAACTACAAAATATGGATTAACACAAAGTAGATAAACACATCATTTGTAGACCACAGAACACACAAACTGAAGCTGATGCTCACCTAACAAAATGCTTACATGACAAAACACATTCAGTCTCTTAATTTCCCTGTTTGACATAAGGTAAGGATATGCCTTTGAACGTTCTTAAAAAGTCACCATATGCTGAGAGGTCAGTGTGGTTTTAGTGTGATGTAGATCCTGATGCATTGCAGATGGCAGTAGCAATCCCTCTGCCTGCATGACAATCGAAAGAGAATTTCAGAGTACAGCAGGAGTGAATCAGAACTTTGAATAGAGGCCAGATTCTGCCAAAATCCATGGTCTAAGCACAAGCATCTGATTGCTTATGGTGGAGGGGAAAGCGCAGTTTCAGAAAAATTTAATGTAAAATTCTACTTTGATAAGCATCCACACTATATTTAAGTTGTTCAAATCTTATACTGTTGGGAGTATTTTCTATCTATGACAATCTTACTGCTGATTAGAATGTTATATTAAATGCAAAGGGATGCCCCTGTAGCTGCGCATTTTAAAATCACTTCCTATTACATGCAAATATACAGACTTTTTATTACATTATGCTGGCCTCAGTCAAACTTTTGGCATAAAAGCTGCCCTGATGCTTCTACAAGCCTTACTCACTCCAGGCAAAATAAAGCAGTTCTGCAAAGCTTGAGGTTACCTGAATAACTCAGAGATATTAAAAAAAAGAAAAAAAGAAAAAAAGATTTGTTTTTCCTAAAAGCCAACAACTTCTAAGCTATGTTTATGTTGGAACAACATTGCTAAGACTCAGCAAGAGGCAACCATCCTGGGTTTATTTTTATCCGTACTGAAGTTCTATGCCTTGGAGTATTGTTTGCACAGACCTAGGCATCCACGTTCATATTATTCATCAATCTTTCTACCACTGAATTTTCTCATCAGATCTCGGAATCTGTGCATAATCCTGAACCTTCTACCTGGTATAAGTCTTTCCACCTGGATCAAGGAGATAAAATTCTACTTCCTGACTGTAACCAACTGTATCTAAGGATCTGCAGGATCAAACCCCAAACATTTACACAATGTTGCTGATTTGTTTTCTTTTCAAGAAATACATTGACTTTTGGCTTGCAAAGTGCCTGGTATGTAGAAGAGGGCTCAAGTTCGCCATGACCATGGGTTTTATTCCTTTTATCATACTTTACAGGCAATGCTCACTGATCTTTGTTACTAATACACTTTGCTTTGCTTTCCCTAACCTTCCAAACATAGGAACAAGACAGCTGGGACATGGGATTTCTGAACCAAAATAGCAAATGTCTCAGAGTTCATTCACACCAAGACAAAGTGAACCAAAATTTAAAGTCTAACTGTTTGGGGAGAACGGTTTAGCAATGTTTGCTCTCCAGGACTTGGGGGCAGATCCTGGCTCCAAACACCTTTAATGCATCTATTTTATCAATCATACTTTAATCTTACTGCTCAGTGACTGCATAGCACGTGGGGAAGACAGGTGAAACTCTACACTAGCATTAGAGAATCCAGGATCTAAACCCACTATAAGGGTCTGCCAACTGCTTCAGGATTTCTTTTTCCATGCATCCAGTACACTTCTGCTTTTCCTTTTTCAAATCAAAGAAAGAAAGCGATTCAGTGAAAAAATGCCATGTAACGTCGGCTGAAGGCAGATGTATATATTCAAAAGTGACTGTGTTTTACTTCTCATTTATTTAATACAGCAAATGCCAACTGGAGACACCATAAGCTGTCTGAAGCTCATACTGCAAGTTCATTTCAGTTTCACAGCTGATTTTCTTCTGCCTGATACTCAAAAATACAGACAGATTATTGTCTTGTAGTTTTGCCTCTCTTCCCTCTGAATGCAGAGCAAAGGGCATCACCATTTGTTTACAACCCAGCTGTGCTCCTATAAATCCACTCCTCAGATGGGCGTTAGTCAGAAGACACCCAGAGTCTTACAGCAGTGGGATACTAAATCAAAAACCTATGCCCTAGTTCAGCAAAGCACTTTCTTAAACAATATGAAGCCAGTAAGATTATAACTTCACTGCAAAGGCCTGTAAATACTCATTTGCTTCCCATAAAATTCAATCTGCTTTGGATCTAGTCCTAGACATTTGCTGGAAGGTGTCATTAAATAAAATGAGAGGAAAGCCAGGCCAATAATCTCTTGATTTCTTAGAAATCACTGGTTGTTACATCTGTCTCATTAGATACTTGAGCAACAGTCACAGGAGGACCACACATCACACCCACTAGCCCATTCTCTGGCTCACTAGCTTTAAGTGTAAGTATTCAGTTTATTTTAGTTCTCTCTTTAAGTTCTCTCTTTGAATTATTATTTTAATTATGCAGACAAGGTAATAACCTCAAAATTTACAGGTATTGGCATCTGTACTTACACACACTGTGATTTGAAGTTTTGAACTGTAATGAAATAAAGTCAGAAAATTTAAGTGACTAAATTAAAAAAAATAATAATGAAGTGAGCTCTGGTAAACAGCACTAGAACAATCTCCTGTTGTAAAACAACAACACCTCTGTATTAGCACCCACTTCCTTTGTGCACAGCTTTTGTGAAATATTTCACAAAATGTTTTTCATTTTATACAACAATGCATATTTGATGGCATGTATGGGATACAGCAGTTGATACATCATGTGTTTTTCTAACAGGCTGTGGTGGAGATTTTTTTTGGTACAGATAATAGATGCTACAATAAGACAACTGAGAAAACAAGTTTGCTGGCTGAATGGTGAGGGAATTTATTCTGAGAGACTCATGTTCACCTACAAATGTCCCATATCACCTTGGGCAAGCTAAGTTCAGCTCCCCGCTGAAGTACTCCAAAACTAAATGTAAATTATGACAACATGATGCCCATAACTGCACAATCCTTTCTTGAATGCACATCAGTGATTCAGAAACTGTTCTCCATAACTGAGAAGAAATGGGGCAGAGGTTGGAAGTGTTTGATGTAATGCAGAAGTGTGTTAGGGCTCCAGTAGCCTGAATTAATCTCATTAATGAAAAGCAGAAATTGAATGATACATGCCTTGAAAGTCCCAAGATTTAGGAATAAGAAATAAGCCACAAATATTTCTCTCAGACACATTGTTTTCTTTTCTTTTCTTTTTTTTTTTAAGTCTTGATGTCCAAATCCAATAGTTTTTTATATATTGCCAAAATCTGGAAGCCACAGCTGGGGATTATGTGTCTAACCACAGCCTCACTGGACTGAAAAAGTAATCTGTGGCTCCATTTTATGCTCAAGTTGAAGAAAATTCTACATAAATGATGCATTCTAGCTAATTAAGATGATTTTAAATTTGCAGAGCAGTAAGTAAGTACCTTTACAACTTCTAGTATACTTTCTCTTCAACTCTCATTTGCCCTCTCATATGAATTAACAAACATGAATAGAGAAGCTCTTCCTAAAGAATGACCTCTGAGATCAATTCTCTCCTGTGCAGGTACTAAAGGCATTCCCTCTGTTTCTACCTAATTTTTCTGTTGGGGAAAAATATAAGGATTCGGCTGTTGCCCCATGATTTCTGAAAGTCCAAGAGGCAGCTCAGAGCTTCAGTCTCACATGATGAATTAGTCTGCAAGGGGTCAGTAAAATCCAATGCATCCCAAATATGATCAGCCCCTGCATATGCACAGATTATATGCAAAGGAGATGTTGGATGCCTAGAAGCCCCAGACATATGGCCCATCTCATCCAGAATGGAGATGAGGAATATCTACAGTGCACAAAGTTTGTCCAGATGGTCTACTCACCAGAGATCTGGAAACTCTCACATACTTGCAGCTCCTCAGCCCAAGCCCTCAGCCTCACCTCTCCTAGCAGCATTCTTCTGCCTGGATAGGAAGATGCAGCACTCCCCCAAAGTAAAGACTGAAGCCTCTTTTCAAGAGACATAAATTGCTTTCCACAGTATAAAATTACTATAAATCTGAAAGGAAAGAGGCTCACAGTACTTCAAGCCAATATGGTTTGGGTCCCAAACCAGGGTTCAATGCAATCAGCTCTGAGTTTGAGAAAAATTTTCCAACACTAGGAAAATTAAAACCTGTGATGAACCAACGAGGTGACTCTTTTATCAACAAGTTAATGCCTCCTACAAGCACACTTGATACAGCAATGCAGTTCAGAGAGTACGTTATGACGGTGCCAATCAGACATTGGGAAAGACTTGAGAACAGTTCCAGCTGCTCACTGTGTCCCAGCAGATCTGCAGCCACGTTCCCCATTGCTCTTCCCTGCTCCAGCACTGTGCCACATTTAAGGTCCTGCGAGATGTTATAGTTATTCTCTGACAAAAAAACAAAACCCAAAAAGTTAAAAGCATCTACTTTACTGAATTCGCTGTTTCTCAGGAAATACTAATTGAAAACTTCTTGCTCTGTGTTACAAATTGCAGCACAAATATTATGATTCTGTAAGTCAAACAAAATTAATATCCCTCTTTCCCTGCAGGAAATCCTAACAAAATGCTACAAGGGCTTCCAGCTTTGCAGGAAGTGAAACTGCTGGACTCTCATACTCTTATATTTGGCTTCAGTGGGAAACTCATTTTGCAACTCTATCAAATACCATTTACATTCTTAGAAGGAAAACAGTCCAGCTGCCAGTCAATAGGACATTCGACCTTGCAGAGAAACCTGAAAGGCACTTGTACAAAACAACAAGATCTGGTTACAGTTGCACTGTCACTGCCAATTCCATTAAAGCTTATCTTTAAAATGTAATGAGCTTTTTAACAGTGGCCAACACTAAATCCATTTTACAGGAGCAGCCAGAGTCTTGTTGCTGCTTTCCAGAGCCTTCCCATCACTTCCTTTCTATTTATATGAGAAAGTACTTTGTTATCTTATAACTTCGAATACAGTTAGCATGCTAAATACAAAACAATTACTTGCCTCTAGGGAGAGTGGCCCAGTTTCAGCAAGCATGAGTCAGGCATTCATTCTGCTTTTATAAACCCACCCCATTACCCCCGACCAGTGGACATTTGGAAGGTCACAGTTCAAAGGCACTTCTATAAATTTTATTACTTTACAAGAGCTCTGCAGGGCAGCTTCAAGCTCTCCAAGGCATCTCACTTAGTGCCCTCGTTTTTCCTCCAGCAGCTCTTGTGAAGAAATCCAGCTCTTCTTGCCTGCATGCCAGAGGACAGTTTCTGGCTTTGGAAAGGCATCACTGAGCGGGTCACTCCAAAGCTCTTATGGAAGATGAATGAGTTTAGATAGACAACACTAAAATAAAGAATACTAACATGCACTTTTGATTTTTAGGACACACAACTATGGGAGTAGCTGGAGCCTTCATGGGATTCTCTATCAGTAGAAATTGATATTATTGGTAAATTCCATTTTTGCTTTGAGACTTTGGCTTAAACAATCACTAAGCACAATTTTTTACATATGCTCTCATTTTAATTACCATTTTTTAACAGAGCAAGATGATGAAATTTGACACTCTACTACCTTTAACCTTAACAATTTGTAATGAAAATGACCTTGTATCTTGAATGGTACAGCTGCTTATTCCTAAATTCAAAAAAGGCTCAATGTAAAGTTGACTTAAGTTAACAGATACCCTCCCAACGACTTAAGCCTATGCTGCCCCTTAGAAACCAAAGAACAATGCTCAGGCAGGGCTCTGCTGTTGCAAGCATTTTTCCCTCTAGACACAAGCCAGGAAAAGCTGCTGGCATCAGCAATCATGGAGTGAAAGGCATGTTCCACATCTCCTTCGAATAAATACCGCTGCACATCGCAACCTGGGCAAGTTACCAAACCCAAGAGGAATCTGCTGCATGCGTGCAATGAGCACCAAGTCACAGTGGTATGTGGTCTGAAAATCCTCACAATTTTGAGACAATTTTTTAAAATGTTATTTTACCTTTACTTTTGAACAACTATTTCTGTGTTTGAATGTAATTTACAAGCTCATGAGCCACCAATGGCAGCCAATTCACTAGTGAGTATAAAGTAGCAGAAACTGCGGAACAAGCCCCTCTGCATTAAGACCAGCAGTGAATTGTGAATTCCACTTGGTAAGTTTTCTGTAGAGTTGCCCATCTGGAGCACATGGTCACATCTATCATTGCTTTTCATGGCTTTCACAAATCAAGCCACTGTATCTGCCAGGCACCAGGGGAAAAGAGAAGTTTTCAATTCTTCTTCCCAATATCCTCATCACTTCAAGTACTTTGGGATCTTCTCTCACAAACTGTGTCTCTCGCCAAGAAAACACCTGAACTGCTAAGCTGTTCTAGTACAAGCATCTTTCACACTTGTGCAACACTTTTCCCTAAAAGAGTAGTGTCTGCTGGAACTCAGACTTCATGCACACTCCATTATTGCAAATGAAATTCTCTTGCAGCAGGTTTTTTTTTGCTAGATTTTAAAGAGGTTCTGTCATAGAAAAATAAAATCCAAAACAATGGGAGATACAATTTTTAGATTTTTTTTCTTTCCCAGATTTTTCTTTCCCAGTAGTCAGATTTAGCACTTCAGAGAACAATTTTGTTACTTTTCTCATTTAATGGCTAGATCTAGAACCCTTCATACAGTATTGGGGAAAGAAGGGTCTTGACCCTCCAATAATAGTGATCAAAGAACCTGATTTACAGAGGCAGTTGTTTTATCACAGAAATTAACTACAGACACAAGTGACAACATGAAGACATCGAATTCCCTGTGAGGTAGGAAATTGCTAAAAGGAAGAAGTTTTGGACTTGGGTCGTGGTGGGATTGTTTGGAGTTTTTTTTGTTGGATTTTTCTTTCTTTGTTTATTGGACCAAGTAATCTGGTTGAGAATAAGAAAAACTGAGTTTCTAGAAGAAGGGCTATGAACATGAAAATTCCTGGACTTACTTCTCCCCTTTCCCCCCCACCTCTAATCACTAGGCACAATAAAACAGATTAGCTCTTGCTCCAGCCTTTGCCCTGCTTACCTGCTTAATAATCTGGACACTTCCAAAAATAAAAGGATTTGTCAGTTTAATCCATTCTCTCATTTATAATAATCACAAATAATGCAAATAGTCATAGCTGAAATCACCTGCAGGTTTTACACCAAACCATTCAAATGGAGATTAAACAGAATTTAATAGTTTCCATAATGAATGTAACTACTAGGCAAAGTGACAAATCCATTAATCCAGTTAAAGAGAAAATGTTCAAGACATCTTGTCCAGGAGAACATAGCACTGTTGCTTTTGAAATAACCTATTTTTTCCAATATTTAGAAACACAATGAAGTCTTAACTACATGTTTTATGAGGCTGAACACAGTTAATCCATATGGACCTATAAAATAGACTTAACATGTTTTAAGCCAGACATACAGAACAGAATTCTCTAAGGTGTGGAGTCTTTTTATTATATATACAACAGAGAAATGTACTGAAAATCTGTTTCAGTTCTGTGGGTCCCTATGTTGAAAAAGATTACATGTGCAACAGAGAGCTGCAAAGTAGAGAATGTTGATATGGAGAAAACTTTTTCATTAGCCTTATTTTCTTTGTCAGAACCATAGTCTGCCCAGTTCCTGCCTTAGTTTTGTGTTTGGCAGCTGCAGAACTATATAAAGCTTTGCCATTTAAAACATTTTTAGAAGAATGATATTGTATTAGGTTGACAACACAGAAGTCATTTATCAAAATGCCACATTGTCTGGAGAGACAGATAGCAAGTGTCACCCCTCGTCCTCAAAAGAGGAGGTTAAAAAATCAAAAACATGCTCATCATCTCCAGTAGAGCACATTATAAACTGAAAGTAGTCAAGTTTGCTGTTGTGCTAAGCCTTCTATTGAAAGAGAGGGAATTTCAGCAGTGTTTATTCTCCCCCAAGCACCAAGGCCTGTCTGACCTGCTCACAACAGCTCTAAAGCTAAGTCTGTCCCAAAAGAATTTATTTGGATGAGTGCTACAATAGGCTGTTCAAGGTTTGGTGGCAGGTCAGTATTTCAGAGAGAAAAGGACAGAAAAATAAGTAACAAAGGAAAAAGAGACAAAGCAGAACCCAAACCAACCAACAAACCTAACAAACCTGCAGCAAAATCAGATTATCTACAGAACTGCATGTCGTTTAATAGGAGAGAGGTAGAGGCAAGGCTTCTCCTCTGCAGGGCAGCATCCAGCTTTCAGCTACAGCAGCCATGTGCATTGGCAGCTTCCCTATCAAACTCGAGGCCCAAACACTGCCAGGGGCTCGGTGCTAGAAATGGCAGAGTGCTGCCTGCATGGGGGCACATGGTGGCAGATGCTCTCTTTGAAGTGAAGAAAGAGTAAAACACCTAAAGTACAGGACAGCTGCCAAAAGGGATGTTTGCACAGTATCTCCCATCAGCCAGGCAAGTGAGGTGGGGCAGGAAGGTACATCAGCATCATTTATGACAAATCAGAAAAAGAAAACTATCCCAAAGCCCTGGAGGGGCCTAAATAGTGTAAAAAAATGTAACTGTCCCACCTTCAGCAGGGGGTATCAAGAGAGCACAATTATTCATTAAAGAACAACCTTTCATTTCTCATCTCTTAATGAGGGTCAGTAACATCACCAAGCGTTCTTCTGGAAGTGGCTGCTGCAGAAGCTAAAGAGGAATTCAATTTACATTCTCTTAATCCAAAATCAAGTCAAATGGAATTAATTCTAGGTCCAGTTTATCTTAGCAAATGCCAGATCTAACACACCAAAACCAAAACCTCAGAATCTGCCACACAGCATTACAAGGCTACCAGACCCATCTCTAGCAGGTACCTTACTGCATGTCCAAACCATGTGAAAGCAAAACTGACCCACAGACTATCGCTCTTCACTTCATCTTGGGGATCAGCACTGCCTTTCAGCACCTTCAGGTCAATCATCACTAATTCTGAGGAGCACCAATGACTCATCTCATCACAGAGCAGCACACAATCTCTAACATCAGTGACATTGTATATCGTGCTGCTTACATGAGGCAAGGCTTGGAGTGCACCGAGGTCAGTGGAGTACACACTGCTCACCCCACACACAATATGCTCAGTCTTCCTGCCAACATCCACAGTGTTCCCAAAGTAACCAACTAGTAGCTTACCCTGTATTTCACTAGATGCAAAGAACAGGAATGTGAACAAGTTGCAATATTCAGCACTAAATCCATTCTAACTGCAACAGTATCAATTTTCATATTCTTCACCAAAGAGTTTCTGTTACTTAAGTGCAAATTTTATTCAAGTGCCAGAAAAGCTCAGTCCATCCTATGAAACCAGAGCTACATTCATTCTTGGCTCTGCCTCACCAAACATGCCTGATATAAGGATTAAGGCCTCTCCAGAAGAAAGGGCATGATAAAAAGAAAGCAACATAAGCAGCTGCCAAACTGATGAATTTCCTCAATTTAAAGGCAGTTTTAAAGGTATTTTTGCAACATTTTCAGAAAACAGAAAGAAGCATTTTGTTCCAAAACAAATTTATTTTTATAAAATCTTACACTGAGTGCAAGCATAAACTCAGCACTTATAAAAGCTGCCCAACCAATGTTTGCAAGACCTCTCAATCTCATTTATAAAGGCTGAAGGGAAAACAAAGACCAACATATTACAGGATCAGTACAGCAGAGAGGCAGGGTCTGCATCACCACCCCTCTCACCCTCACAGCAACAAACATCCTATGCACTTCCAAGCTTTTCCACGGGAGCGCTACTCCCAAAGCATTAGCAGCATCCCAAAGGGGAGAGTGACAGTGTTGGCAAGAGGTTATGCAGGCAGACAGGAAGGCAGATGGGTTCTTGGTTTGGCTATGATAAGGGAGACAAACTGGCATCCAAGCTGGCTGGGGGAGCAAAGGGACTTTTGCAGGCTGCTGCTAATACCAGAAGCACCAACAGATTTAGTTTGGGCTCAGTCTGCTGACCACACCATAATAACAAGTTCTTTGGCATCAGAACATTAGGAGATGTCCTTGCCAAAAGACAGTCTGGACTCAGAAAAATATATGATTGACACTAACACCAAGCAAATAAAAATGAAAGTTCAGATGCCAGGATGACGGCCAAAACAAATCTAACTGAACAATCATATTCCCAGAAGACCACCACATTTTCCAAAATATTTGGCCAAAGCTCACCCCCTTGGAGTTTGTTTCTAATGGAAGTCATGGGGGATACACACACCTTGGCTTGACTAACGAAGTACAAACATGTAAAGAGCCTCTCTGCTCTGGGCACCTTCGAAGGCTCATCCCAATGCACAGTGCTCCAGCTCACTAACATTCCAACTCCAGAGTATTTAGAACCTGATTTAGCAAAACGTCACCTCTCGGCTATAGTTTTACTTGGGTCTAAAGTAAAACTTGCAGGGTTTGGCTATGAAAGTGTCTTGTTTGATATGCCCAGAAACACAATAGCACCATCAGATCAGTTCATGCACATGAGCATCCTGTCTCCTGCAGCAGCCACAAGCCTTCAGAAGAGTAAATAACACAGGTTAATAGGATACTCTTCCACTGCACTCTCCCATCTTTTCATCATTTTCAGTTTGGGGACTTTCTATGCCAGGTGTTTTTTTAGAGTATTTAGTAATACCCAGTGGACTTTTTTTCCCCTAAATTAACTTGTCCAGTCTAAAATTTGTCCCCCCAAAACTTGCTCAAATACTTACAGGCTCCTGAAAAAATATGAGGGGAACCTCTAAACTCTGCCCACCTCATATTCTTCCTTTGCAAAACATGAACAGATGGCAAGTTAACAAATGCTGGAAGGCACACACTTAAAGCCCCGTGCATCACTCAGTTGTATGTCTATCCAAACATAAAGCTAGCCAACTGAAAACTCCAGCTGCAATAAAACCTCCAGTTGTAAGAACACAACTTTGTGGATTAAGAGAGATTCACTACTTTGAAAACAGAATTCTGCCTCAATTTGATCTTGCCAACTAATTTCAGACACACTGTTCTTGTGCTTGTTACTAAGTTTTTTAAAATCCAGTCATTTTACAAATCCACCTAATTTTAGCCCTGTTTCACCACAGCTGCCAAGTGCAGCCGTGTGCAAGATCATACAATTTGTTTCTCAGCTGCAGTGGCAAATTACTGACACTGTTCAAAGAACCCACAGTTAGCTCAATTTCAATCCCTGCAAAGCTGAAGGACAAACAAGGTTTCTGCATTTTAATCATGTATACAGCAGTACATTCAAAAAATGCTGCAGAAACCTACAGCAATTCTTTAAGGTTTGATTCTTACAAATCCAGACTAATAATTTTGTTTCGTTGGGGTTTTTTGTTGGTAATTCATTATGACATTCCATGAAAAACAATGGAGAACATGGATGCACATCAGAAGAGTAGAGAGTAGTATCCAAATGTACTCAGAGACCACAAAGCCAGATCCTGCACTGCAGTTGCAGGAAAGTTAAATGGATTATCTCAGCCCTTCAAATAGGACAATATCCTGCCACTCTGAAAACAAACGGTGACCTCCAGTGCTGCATCTGTTTGTGATGGCAGATCTCCAAGTAGGCATGTTTTATCTCAAAATTAGAACTTCCAGAGAAATGCAAGAAATGTCATCAACCTTCCAGTCAGATCACATGAACAAAGTTACGGCCAATTTTGGGCATGATAAGATTTTTGAGTCCCTGCAGGTGTGTGGTCAAACTGGGAATTGTTCAGCTCAGCCTGTGTTTTTTCAAATACAGAAAAGGCATATGAATTTGATAGAGTCCCTGGAAAAACTGGGAATCATAAAAGCCACATCTGAGATGAACAGAACTGCACAAATCTTAGGAACTGACAGCAGTGTCGGAGAGAACACGACATGGCCTTGATCACACCAAACACAAGGCAGCTTTGATAAAGAAGGTAGTGGGTAAGGGAAGCACCATCTTTCCTCCCAGCATCTGAGCATCAAATTAGTTTTTCACAAGGCTGAAGCCCCATAGCAGAACATATTTATTTCTCAGGAAGTCCAGTTTTCACTGGATCACCACAGAAAACTCTTACCAATGCTCTGTGGTTATCTGATATTGTTAACATTTTTAGGTTTTCCAATTTTGCAGCATTCAAGGTCTGGAAAAGAACTTCTTCATGAAGCACTTCATAAAAACATGTGACAAGTTCTTCTTCTCCCTCTTGTTATTTCTGAGACTCTTCAGTCAACTAAGAACAACTGCTATTGCCTTTTAAAGCTGCAAGTATCTCTCATAAGAATGCTGATGTTTCTCAAGTCCTGCCCTTGGATTAAAACACGGACTGTCACAATTCACAACACAAGGAAGAACAGTATTTGAACACTACAGTAGTAAGAAATGTAGTACATAGTGAACAAAGACCAAAGGGAAGAAACAACTGCAAATTTATTAAATCCATAACTAGTTTCTGGATTTAATTTTCTTCTTCTTCTCAGGCAGCTTTGGACACCAGGGGAACTTCTCAGAGGACAGCCTGCTTTTACTTTTACTAATATTTAGGATATTACTGAGAACCTGCCAGCAGCGGATTTTGTCTGCTTCTTCTTCAAAGCACCTTCAACCTAGTAAGCAAGCAAAGACTTGGATCAATAACCTCAGACTGTAAATCTGTCTGCAATTCTGCTAAAAGGACAGTGTTCTTCATTGAGTAAATACCATACACTTCACAGCTTCAGACTGACAGCTTAAACTTCATCCAAAAGCTATAAAACAGCCAGGGTATTGAATAAAGCAGCAAAACACTTGCTGCCCAAAGTCTCATTTCTGAATGTTTTTTTCAGAGGTTCTTGGAGAGATATAAGGACTATTCTCTGCAGAGCTGCTTGCAATCAGTTAAAAATTTAGATTAAAGTGAGATCCACTGCAGAAAAACAGCAATAGCCTCATGCTTGTATTTTGCTACCAAAGGGGTAAAAAGCAATTGCTATGTGAGGAGAGTACAACAGCTGAAAACCTACCTAAATTAGTGATCACTAATTTTGACTTACACCACTGCAGCACAGCAGACCAAAGGGCCACCAATCCCATGCTGACAACACATGAACTGCCTGAAACATACCTTTTCAGCTGAACACAGGTAATTCTTCAGAGGTTACAACGAACTGTTAAGAGCCACAGAGAACGGAAGCCTGTTTAGAAAAGTCTGGAAAGAGGTCTTGAGTGTTTAGTAATGATGGGTTACCCAGCTGCATACACAGGCAGTCCTTATCTCTTACCACAGATGTTAGCCATCTCTGTCATAACTTGGATGCTCTGTAAATGATTATCTCAGTGACTGCAAGGTCTGCACTGACTGAGGAACATAACAAACAGCAAATGCCCAGGCTGGCCACCAGCTGGGAGGCTTCTCATGGCCAATTAAACACGGCACACTACAGTACTTTTTCCCTCTAAAAGGAGCAGTTTTCTACCCTTCTCTCTACATGGACAAAAATTCCATTTACATGTCAAGAAAAATACCTTATTTCACTGGGAGGAGGGAAAACATTTAAGAAAAGCCTCAGTTCTGAAAAATATAAAACAGGCCATTAAAAAGCTACTCTTGCATCAGCTGTTTGATTCAATTGTTTGTGTGTTATTATTGCATTACACAGAGGAAAAGTCAAAGTATTAATTTTTCAGTTCAACTCAATATATGGAAGAAAACTAGAAATATTAGCTGTGTCACTCTTTGTAACTACCATGAGGCACCCATCGAAACCTCTTAATGCCAAAAAATTACTGTTATTTATGACCTAGATGGCAGTCCCTTTTCTCTTCAGCCTTACAGACAGGCACTGTACAATGATTCAAACCAGACTGCCTACAAAGCTGTTTGCATATTCAGTAATATCCAGTGTCATTGCATGTGTTGGTCCTTTGGGATTCATTTCTATGGATGACGAAATGGTGCCAGAAGATGCAGCTCAATGTACAGCATCCTACACAAAGCAAAAGTGGTCATCCAAAGGGTCTCCAGTCTGGAAGACGACACAGGAAGCTCATGGACTGGATAACGGTGTACCAAGTATATGACAAACAGTCACAGCCCAATCAATCAATCAATCTCAATACCGTGTTTAATACCTGCTCATTTTGGGTAAATAATGCACTTGTAGTTATTTCTAGTAATAGTAACACAAGAAACTAGAACCTAACATTCTTGATTCTGACATATTTGATCCCAAAACTGGCACCCAGATTATTTTTTCCCCTTCAAATTACGGAAAGACATAGAAAAGCAGCGTATAGTTAAGTTATGCTTAAGTTAAGTCTACATGCTTTGTAGACTTTGTTGTAAACTTTCTCCAAAAGAATCTTTTAAATTCTTCTTATTATAACTGTATTGCTAACGTTTCCACAGCATTGAGGATAAATACATCTTCAGCCCGGTGAGATGTTGCTTTGGTAGTGGAGCACATACAGCTATGGCTATCCTATGAAAGGAAGACTGAAAACAAGAACAGCCACACATGCTTGTTTTATCATGAAGGTGTAAATGACCCGTTTCACTGCTACATGTATAAAACAATACATATCTATAAATAACCCAGGTTATTTATATATATATATAAATAACCCAGGTTTCAGTATTGGACCTTAAGGAGAAGCCATGCTTTCTCCATTCCAGTTTTTTGTGCTTTCAGGAAAACAGCTTCAGTTCCCAGGCAAAGGCACTTCTGCCCTACCCAGGCTCTCCCAGTGTCACTGCGGCAGCAGAACAGCGGTCAGAGGGGAGGCAGGTGCCCGACTGCACAGGAGGCTGCAGTCCCGAGCCAGCAGTACTGCTTGCACACCCATCACACATCCCGTGCTCTGTTCAGGTCAACCCACGGCCGCTCCCCATCCCCAGCATTTCAGCCCTTTGGGAGCGGAGCCTCTCTGGGTGACGCTGCCACAGCCCGCACCCACCTGCGACGACCCAGGCCCGCGCCCGCCGCCCTCCCCGAGGCCCGGGCCGCGTACGCCCCTGCCACACCCCCGCCAAAGGCACCCACCTTGTTGAGGTGCGGGTTCCTGGTGATGTCGTAGCCTCGTTTCTTGATGTCCGGGGCACGGCCGGGGCC
>JANPWX010000175.1:3883692-3926468 GCA_024734555.1 Trochalopteron elliotii
AGTTGGTCAAGTACAACCGATGCCGCCCCCGCCGCGGACAGCGACACGCCCGGGCCGGGACCCGGCGGGGCGAGCGGGGCTGCTGGCCAGCGGCACTGCGGTCCTCGCCCCCTCTGTGTCCGCATCTCGTCCTTGTGAGCCGCGATAAAGGGTGGGCGCGGCAGCGCCTGGAGACCCTGGGCAAGGACGCGGAGCAGGACAGCGGAGCAAAGCTGCTCGGGAGAGATGCCAGTGCTCAAGGAGCATCTTCAAAGAACTTTTCAGTCCAGGAGTGTGAATAAAACCGTGGGTAGTTAGGCATTTCAAGCCGCATACAATCTGTAAATTCCCTATGTGAAATTTATATACAACGTATATTGTACATATAATGTATTTACTATATAAGTAGCTATATAATGTATATAACCTGTATTTCTTTATGTTGTGATTATATATTTACTGAAGAAGGCAGGTCCCTGCATCCCCCACCTTTTTTTTTTGTTTTGTTTTGGTTTTTTTGTTGTTTGTTTTTTAGATAAATGAGCTCTTTTATCCCTTAAAATGGTGAAAACATCATCGCCACTACCACTACCATCACCACAACCACTTCTTTGGAAGAAACAGTGTCCTGATTACCCCCCAAAACAGGGGAAGATTCATGTTCAATTTCATCTTAAGATCAACACGGCTTCTGTACCTGCATCCCTGTCATGAAGTTCACGTCTGCTTTGCTAGAGGGACACTCTCCAGCTTATTCCTCCATTAGTGTTGCTGTCTGCAGATGTATTTTTAATTATGCTTTAATATATCTGTGGATAAATTATACAGTCCATGCAGAAAAGAAGAGAGTGCAGAGCAAAAAGATAACTAGATGGATATGGCTGTTTTTCCTTGCCTTGCCTCTAGGCACTCAATGGAATAGACTGTTGCAATTTGATTCCACAACCTTATGATTTCTCCCTAAAGAGCAGCATTGTTCTCGGTGTGTTCAGGATATTTACATCTCTGCTGTAGGCAATAATTATATTCAAGCCTCATACTTGAGGACTGTGGCAACTTAATAACTACTAGAACTATTTGGGGGAAAAGACTCCTGGAAGTAGGATTGTTTGTCTGGGCTTTGGGTCTTTCCCTGAAAAATTGGTCATAAATGGAGAGACACTTCTGGGGAGACCTAGATGGAGGAGAAAACAAATATGTGCATCACTGAGGCCAGAATATGATCAGGGAGATTGTTAATGCATAGAAGACACAAGAATAAATATGCCACTATTCCTGCTTTTTTTTTTTGGTGTAGCTATAAACTGGAAAAATCTAGAGATTTTGATCTCCTCAGGAACAAATTGCATAAAAGCCAAGTCAATATCATACCAGCTTGCCAAAGCTTTCTTCCTCCCACCAGCCAGCTGATACACCAGGCACCGTGTCGGTACTCTGAGATCCTCGTGGCCTCCCTTGCTCCAACAGGTCCACATCCTTCTTATGTTGGGAACCTAGAACTGGATGCAGCACTCTGGGTGGGGTCTCATGAGAGTGGAGTAAAGGGGGAGAATCCCTTCCTTGACCTGCTGGTCACACTGCTTCTGGTGCAGGCCCAGGAATGTAGGCAGAGGAATGGAGAAATCATTTGCCTCAGGCCACGCAACAGGTCAAATGGCAAAGGTGGGAATTCCTACACAGCCCTTGGATTGGCAAAAAGTGCAAACTGGGGAATAAAGGAAGTGCTGTATCTGTAGTGTCTCATTTCTAAGTGGGATGCAGAAATGGCTGCATATGTGATCTCCCATTATTGACTGCTGAAGTTATTGGACAGGGCTATTTTTAACAAGTGCACAGGATTATAAGCATTTTTGGCTCATGCATACACTACCACAAGAAGATATACACACATATGTATGCCTTTGACTTTATCGTTACTGTGTGGACTCTTTCACATACTTTATTTCCTTTATTTTAAAATTCTAGCTTATGTGCTTCTCAGAGCAGGGATGTATTATATATTTATAAGTGTAAAAATAAAATTTTCTCTGCAGCCACAAATTGTCTCCCTACTTTTGTGCAGCCACTGAATAGTGCCTTGCAGGGGCCATCTCATCTTTTACTTCCTGTTGGCTGACAGTAGCCGTCAAACTGACTTTTTCATTCTAGTGAGAAATAAATTACAAATGCTGTGCCTCTAAAATTTACCTGGCACTGCAAAATAGAGCTTGAATTTGATTTAGATTCATTATCTCCAAGCTGCAGAATGCTTGCTGTCAGATGCACTTGAATGTACTTTGTCTAATGTGCAAACCTCTCTTGAATGTAAGTTGAATAAAAGATATGGTCAAATTCTCAATTAAAATACTAGAAAGAACATTACCAAAAAAAGCCATAAAAGCAATGAAATGCACACTTACATTCATCATTGAGGTCTTATGATTTTTTAAAGTTATTTTTCAGCAGCAGGAAAGAAACAATGGTTTGTGGAATGGGATTCCATATACACTTGGGGATTTGAGAGTTGCTGCAGAATGCAATTGAAATTACAAAGCATGTTACAAGACCCAGTTTATTCCTCCAGTAATTTAAGGAACCTCTTTGTGCTGTGGCCTTGCATTTAATAGTTTGGCATCTAAGAGAATGCCAATGAAATACTCTTTAAGCTTACCAGAGAATGAATCTCTGACATATAAAGCAGAGCTGTACAGTGTCTATTCTTCTATGGCATTATCTTTCCTCTCACAAAATGAATTGAGCTGCAGTTATAAACTTTCATTGTAGTGATTTTCAAATCAGATACCTTGACAATTCCTGGCATTGTGCAGCCATGTGGCCTCTGGTTTATTAGTTTTTGCACAGACTATATACTCTTCAGACTGTTAATTTAAATGCATTGTGACATGAGAAGCCTAACACAACAGGAGTAGTGAGCTTTGGTTGGACCCCTCTGTACAACAAAGAGTGGCCAGAAAAACTGTAAGTGCTGTAGAAGAGTCTGGAGCCAACTGATTCACAGATAGAATCACAGAGTCACGTAGATTCAAAAAGAGTTATAATCATACAACTAACTTTAACCTAACACTGCCAAGTTCACCACTAAACCGTGTCCCTACACATTACATCTTTGTGACTTTCAAATACCTTCAGGGATGGTGAGTGAACCACTTCCCTGGGCAGCCTATTTCAGTGCTTGATCACCTTTCGGTGGAGAATTTTTTCCTATTTTCTAATCTGAACCTCCCCTGGTGCAACTTGAGGCTGTTTCCTCTGGTCCTGTCACTTGTTACTTGGTAGAAGAGACTGACCCTACCTAACTACAGCCTCCTTTCAAGCAGTTGTAAAGAACAATAAGGTCCCCCCTGAGCCTCCTTTTCTCCAGGCTAAACACCCCCAGCTCTCTCAGCCACTCCTCATCAGACTTGTGCTCCAGACCCTTCCACAGCTCTGTTTCCCTTCTCCAGCCTGGCCTCAGCCCCTCAATGTCTTTTTGGTACTGAGGGGCCCAAAACTGGACACAGGATTTGAGGTGAGGCCTCACCAGTTCCAAGTACAGGGGGACAATCACTGCCCTGGTCCTCCTGGGATTTGAAGACACCACAGGGATCATTGTGCCAATTTTCCCCAAGTGCAAGCAATTATGTACTTGATATTTAATCCACAAGGATTCACAAAAGTCTGTTTTGGATGCAGCAGCCACAGAACCCTTCTGTTCACCTCTAGCAAACACAAGACCCAATGTTACAGACAGAATGCCACAGATGATTGCATGCTGCCATAAAATAGCAGATCCCTGCAATGGGAGAACAAGCCTCTCTGGTCTTAAAAATCCTTATTACTGCAGCCTGTCCCATGCAGTAAACTTCAAAGTTTTTAAAAAATATAAGTAGGGTTAATGCCCCTGTGATAACTCCATATTTTCTCATACACATTACAGATGGACGGACATGCTGAGGATTCTTGTTCATGGTCACATAGTCAGACAGTGATGGAGCTGGGAACAGGATCAATATATCCTGGCTGTCAGTCTCTTGCTTACTCTGTCTTCTATCACTAGGCTGCCTTTGTCACAGCTTACTTCCTTGACGTATGCTCTCACGGTGTTATTCTGCAGCAGTGAGAGACTTCACTGTCGTCCAGACAAAAAACCTCTGCAGTTATGCAATTAAGGCCTTAATCAGACTCCTGGACCTCTTCCTTGGCTTCAGCTAATTTTAAGTGATAATGATGATGGTTTATACTTACCCCTTTTAAAATTAATAATAAGGATGGAAATAAACATACTTCAGTTAATAAATTCTCCCTTCCTCTCTAATACAAATGCTGTCTTTTTATTCTTGTTAGGTTGTTTTACTCCCATCTTACTACATACATCCTAAGCAGTGCAGTAACCCTGTAGAGCTCATGCATGATCCTCAGCGTCCAAAGTTTTGAAGAAGACAGAACAGCCAAGACAATGCACTGTTAAATGTCTCAATCAATTTATAGTGATATTTAAACATTTAATGTTGACTTATTTTAAAAATAGTTTTTTCATATGTACAGGCTTTGAGCTTCCTGCCATAGAATGTGTCATAGATTTTAAAATTGGATTCAATAAGACTTAAAAACTGCTATAGTCCAGCTATAAATTGTAGCCATATTTAAAATTTTAAAATAGTAAATAAATTTAAATATATAAGGTGCAAGAGTATATTTTTTCATCTAGCATGATAATACTATGTTTGAGTAACATCATACATGTGTAAACAGAAAGTTCTGAAGTAAAAAAATGAGGTGAAAAATATTTTTTTTAAGCCTGTTTGTTATTTGAAGGAGCACATCTGACTGACATCCAACTGGTAATGTGGCACAAGTCTGATCTGGACCATTATTTTTGCTAGAAAACTTTGAGCAGTTGAAAGATTGAATTAACAATATGGATTCACTAAAATGATGCCTATTGAGACTTCGCAGCTTACAAAAAAAAAATTAAAAAAAAGAGGTGTCTCAATAATATCTTGGAATAAAAAAGGAGTCAAGTGAGTGATCAAAGTCTCAGACACATGAACAGGAGCTGTTATACAAGCTATTGAGGGATAAAATTACTGTGTCAGCTGGTCCACTGATGCACATCCTCACTGCAGCTCTGAAGGCAATTCAAGGTGCGTTAACTATGAATGAAAGTACACTACAGTGATCTGTGTTCCCTTCAGCCTGACTGAGGCAAACACACAGACAGTTAAGGTGTTTCTGAATAGCTCGTATGCGTCATGGTATGGAAACATGTACATGGACAGCTGATATGCAGCAAATTTAGCAGTTCATGGCCACCAAAGTTTTTTTTTAAAGTCCTCTCTGGCTTCAAAGCAATAAAATATTTATCTTCATACCACAATCTGGTCAGAGGAGCTTTAAATGACAGTTTGCTACTAAGAAAACGTGACTATAACATGTTTCTCAACAATCTTTTTAAATTGTGTGGAATTGCAATTAGCATTTGATCAGTTTTATAGTTTCAGACTCATACAAGGGAAATATTTTTTTTATGATGAGAGTGGTGAAACACGGGAACAGACTGCTGAGAGAGGTGATGGATGCCCCTTCTCCATAAACATTCAAGGTCTGTTTGGCTGTGGCTCTGAGCAACCTGACCTAGCTGAAGGTATCCCTGATCATTGCAAGGGTGATCCTACTAGATGGCTTTTAAAGGTTCCAAACTGTTCTATCATTTTATAATTCTATTTATTTCAGATCATGTTCTGCCATTTCTAAGTCTTCCAGGGCAGTATGAGTCTATATGATGAAAGGACAGAACTGTGTGCAAAGCTTTTAACCAGAGAGGATAGTTTTACTTCATAAGTGTATTCATTGGTGTCTTTGACAATGAGATTTTTAAATGTTTTAATTGTATGTGTGAAAAGGCAAGGCTTAAAAATAGCTATTTTTGAAAATTGCAAACTGAGGAAATAATACCAGGTTATGCATAAGTATACATTCTGAAAATAATTTCAGAGCCAGGTAAACCTGGATATCATTAAAAAAAAAATGAAAAAATCTGCATGCCTACACGCAAAGCATTTCTTCACTCATCTTCTACAACCAAGCGGTTGTCATCCCTTCATTTTTTGAATCTCACTCCTAGAAGACAAGGCTTACTAATGTTAGGTGGAGCACTCTCCAAGTGCTATATTTATATAGTGCTCTTTATACTCATCCCTATCCCAAAGGATATCTTCCTTAGTGGGCAAGTCTCCAATAAGAACTGTAGTGAGAGTGAGGACTGGAAGAATTAATCTGTTGAAGATTTCTCAGGCTCATAGAGAAACTGGTGCTGGTGTGCTACAAGACACCCTTAGAAATCTCCTTTAACTTGACTGGCCTCTGTACAATTGTATTAGCTCTGCCATTAACAATCAGGAGCTATCAAGTGAAACTGCAGCCATGGCCTCCTGGTGAAACCATCTCATTAGTGCTGAATCCAAAGGCACGCCTCCTTTAAACTCTTTGGGAGAGGGGAAACGCCAGCACAAAATTTCTGAGTGATAACCAGTGCACAGAGGGCAGCAGCCTCTCACTGACCTTTGCTGTGCATCCAGTTATGCATGACAGCGCTCTTCAGAGCTCTATTGATGAAATACAGGACTGATAAGCAAAGTAAACGGCTGGAAGTGAGAAGTAGCTCGAAAGGTCAGCTGCAGAACAGGTACAGATGTACTCAGCTGCTGGCATGCTCTCCTACCTGGAGCAGAGCTCTCAGTCTTGCTGCCATTTAAGAAAAATATGTGCGTAAAGTCAGTTTTGGAGGGTCCTATGCGATCATAAAATACTCTTTTTTAAAAAGTGACAGACTTCAAATCATGTGGCATAAAAACATGTTATTTACATAAGTAAAGCAGAAATATTTGCTGGCTTTCTCATTAAGTGCTCTTTTTTGGCATTTCAAAGGTTTTCAAAATTTTTATCTCTTCATTAAGCCTTCAGTTAATTCTCTAACCTCCAACATAATCTTCCAAAAAGCCTTTGGGTCTGATTTTAGGAGATTTTGAGTCTCTTACGCATCTTAAAATAAATGAGGGCTAGCATTTTTGAAGTCAATGGGCCTATATTTTTGACTGCTATAAATCAGCATAGCTTTTTGACATTCCTCTTATTTGCACACTAGCAGAAGCTTAGCAGCCTCGTATCACTGACCTTATCTCTTAATTCCAAACAAACAGCATTTCTCCTAAGTGCTTGTAGTTAGAAGTACATATTTATTGCAGAGGCATGAAAACCAGAAAGTAGGAAATGAACACTTTAAAAGGCCATTTAATAGAAGTACAGGAAAACTTGCACTGCTAAAAGTAAATTATTTTAGATGGTTTGCTGAGAAAAATCTCTCAGATACTCTGCTGAGAAGATTTGACAGATTGGGTAATACACTTTATTTCATGGAACCTGCATGCATGAGACAGCTGTAGAAAAGAATTTTAATCAGTGTGTTCATTTTCTAATCAAAGTTGCTACCCATCATTAAAAACCGTGGCCTGCCGAGCTGGAGCTGAAGCCCAGCTTTGCACTGAGGCTGCTGGGAGCTGGGTGGACATGTGCTTGTGCTGACTCTGCTCTGAGAAATCAACTTCTGGCAAAGAAAGTGGACAGCAGCTGGCTCTGCTGATGTTGTAGACTTCTGCACTACAAGTTGCCAGCCCTGTTTGTCAGAGAGGGGTGTTGTTGTTTTTGGTTTTGGCTTTTTTTTTTTTTTTTTTTTTTTGAAGAGGAGGGAGAAGACAGCAATTAAAACATTGAACCAGGCAGAAATGAGTTTGGGTTGGAGTTTTTTTTGCAAATAGACATTCTTTAGGTCACAGTGGGGAATTGTGACATTGCAAAGAGGATGAATGAATTAGTAGACAAAGTAAGAAGAGTCTCTACTTGTAGCTGTAATGCGCAAATGCTGTCAGCACATCCATACAGGCTATTGGATCCATGCAGAAGCCTAGGAGGCTTCCAAAAGCTTTTTAACCCATGGAAAATGCCACATGTGAAAGTTAATGCTTTATGAATTGCCATTTAATACAACAGGTAAACATAGATCATTGTAATGGTGAACATAATTTATGCAATAATGAATCTTAAATGAAGAACTAATTTGTGTTGCTTCTAGATTAAGCGGGAAGGATATAGCAAGCCACAGGCCCATCCCTAGGGAGCTCAGACTAACTCCACTAACACCTATTGGCATGTGTCATGATGATTTACAAGCTCATTCTCTAGGGCTGAGTGGAGACAACCCATCACTGATACAGAGAAATCTGCAAGCAGCAAAGATTGCAGTGAGACATTTATAAGTGAGGAGGCAATTCCCAGGAATCACAAAAGGCAATTTGATAACAAAATAACTTCATGTCCAAAACTTATATCAAAATCAACATAAAACTCTGTCTATTTCCCAGCACCATTAGAGACAGCAATGGAAAGAATTGGAGGGGAGGAAGGTAGAGACGTTCCAAGTCCAAAGTGCACACACAAATTAGAGATAATCTCTAAAATCTGAAGACCTGCTAAAATCCAAACATTTCCACAGGATACATCATGCACCTAGCAGCAGTGTGTGGGCAGACAGTATGCAGTAGTGCATATTTCACTGAAATGGAGCTGTGAAAGTCAACATGGGCAACTCCTAAGAACCCTCTCTTTTGTCACTACAGCAGAATATGTAAGAGTTCAGTGCAGGGAGCAGCTGCAGGTTAGTGGGACAGATTCTCAAAACTGAATCACCAGAATAATAAAGAGGAAATGGATGTCATCTTTTTATCACAAGACAAATTATCACTTGCACAAGTGTCAAATTGCCAATGCGGTGTAATAAAAACTTGTACAACACAACAAAATGAATGAAGGACTTTGAAACCCAAAATTATACAAAATGCTCCGAAGACATTAGATGTTGTTTGACTGCTGAAAACAGGAGGGATACTCTAAGATAGGTGAGCAGTCTAATCTTGAGCAAGCAGAGAAAGATATCACCAGAGGCCACTTTCTCCCATCCTGAGATAAGCACCTAAGAGGCTGTGAATCACCAGCTGAGAAGTGCCTGACTCCTCTCATCCTAAAGAATGAAGGTGTATCTTCAAGCCGCTGTCTAATATTTAAACAGGCAAAACAAACGAGGATTAACCCTTAGAATCCACTTGTAATGAGCCCAGTTTGTATGCCTTGTTCACTACAGTTTATAAACTCTCTATAAACAATTTATAAACAGTTATTTTCTTCTCATTGGAGTTGGCTGCCTCCATTACTGTGTCTTCACATCGGTATTCCCTGGGAAAGGCTAAACTTTTCCCGCAGTGAGAGAAGGGTCTCTACTGACAGCTAACTCCCGGTTAGAGGCTGTATCAGTAGCAGTGACACCTTGATAACTGAAGGATTAAATCTGAAAAAGAAGGTCTACGTATGTGCTGGAAGGAAGGAGGGTGGAAGAGAAGATGAAATACAGAAGCAAAATTGCTTTGGAGTACTAAATGTGCTGGAGCCTCTGGTATGACAGTCTGTGTACCAACAGCCATAACAAAATAACTTGCCTGCCAGGCTTCTCCCCTGTCCCGGTACAGAGATACAGAGACCTTCCCCTTCCCACTCACATTCTCTAAAACCTGGACGCTTATTGACACTTGGCTGTATTTCAGAGCCTGTGTGAGTCACCGAGCAAGGGTTTATTACTCATTGCTGAGCAATAGCTCAGGAATGAGGAGCTCCGGGGTTCATGTGTCGATGGTCACTGTGTATGTGATGTTAAATAGGGCAGGTTTGCCTGGGAACCCTCCAAGTCATCCCTGGGAACCCTGCGAGTCATCCCTCCTTTCCTTTTATTTATTTAGTTAGTTAGTTGGTTTCCAGCAGGGTTCAGGGACAGGGTGTTCCTGCTTTCTGGGTTATTTTGTTACCCGAGGGTGAGCAAGAAGACAAACTGTGCAAGAAAATGGATTTTATTCATTGTGGGAAAGTCAGTGTATACGGGGTAAAAAAATGTATTCCACATTCTCTCCACATGATGAATTTAAGATTCATGTGGAGATAAACCAAAAATACCCATGAAACAGCTTTGGTTTTTGCATTTCATTTCCACAGGAGATTCCCAGAGTTGTTTGTTTGAAATAAACAACATAAAAGGAGACCCTCTGCCCACTCTCTGATGTGAAGCAATTAATGGCTGGATCAGCATTTCCACTCTTAATTCTGCTTTTCATATGGTTTGTTTTAAAAATTTGCTCCAGTCATGAACTTACCATGTAATAATACTTTGCATTTAGAAAAGTCTTTCATCTGAACAACACAAAGTGCTTTGAAAATGTTAGTCAGTTAGTATTCACACAAGCATGGGAAATACAGGCTTTTGTTTTCCAAGAGAAACTGAGGCATTTGGGGTGAGACACCCTGGTGATATTTTGTATGGTGATATGACAGAGTATCAGAAACCCAGATTTCTGTTCATTAATTCTGATAATCTCTTGAACCCATCACTCTTTTGATGTTCCACTTAAAAACAATCTTTTTCATTTTCATATTGAGAAGAAATTTTAAACAGTTACTTCACTAAATTTTTTCTACATGAGTAGATGTAGTTTTCAGATATGAGGTAATAATAAATAATTGATTGTAAAAAATATCTTGTATGTGTAATTCTCATGAATGGTTGTAAGACTTCATTGATGAAACAGAGGAAGTCACCTGCTGTTGATCTGCAGTCATCTTATGGGTGTCAAGCACCAAAAATTAACACCACACTACATCTGCACTGCAGCAGACCCTGCAACTGATAATGCAGATGGGAGGAGGAACTGTAAATTATACTCCTCTGGGGCAAAATTTGCCCTTAGTGTCATGATCATTGAGAGTCTGGATTGGGGTTAAGTCCAGGTAATTTAGGCAACTAATTTACATGCTAAATTTTCAAAACTGAGTATAACAGTTCTTGTCCATTGCAGGCTGGGTGTCCATTTCCAAAGGCACTTACTTCCCTCATTTCATTGACCATAGAGACCATGTGAGTTCTGAGGTTCTGACTTTTAAAAGATTACTTCTTAGCTAGATACAAATCAGGGTACCACTTTGTTGCTTCCATTAGGCAAGATTGGATGCCTGTCCCTTATGATGTTCTGCCAAAATTGCAGTGGGATCTACAATGCCGAAGTCTCTCCTACTGATTTCAACACTGCTGAAGCATTTAGGACTTCCTTAAGCATCTCCCAGCCCAGTTTTTGGAGCTGGTCTTCTCCGTGACAATGTGTAAGTTCACAACGCAGTACAGCCAAACTACATGTGAAAATCTTATTTTTACAGCATAAGAAGCAACTCTAAAAGTATCGTTTTTTCTTTTCTTGCTCAATTTGCTTAGGTAGAACAGCTGCTGTGATGTTCTGCACTGTGGCAGACAAGATTACCCAACCATACCCTGCATGATGTGACACCCAGCCTATGCCTGTGGATGCTCTGCGTATTATGGGAATGACCTATAAAGAAATGTCAGAAATTACCCTTGTCCTTTATAACCTTGCTCCCTGACTTATGGAAGATTGCAGAAAGTGGTTGTATCATGGAATTAGGAGAAAGGGAGGAAATAAAAGAAATTTTATAGGAGCCCACAGGATTACATAGCTCTACTGAATGCCGAAACAAGTAGTTTCAAGTCAAGTAGTCATAAAAAAGTGAAGTATATGAAGGAGGCATAAAATCAATGAAAGGTGAGATGCCTCTCCTGACCATCTGCCCACCTGCAAGCTGGAACAGCTTGGCACAAAAAGACATGGAGCTGGAGCTGGGCTACTGAAGACCTAATAGTCTCCCAAGTCACAGAATTCACAAAATTAATGTGGACAGTGGCACTCTGATATCCTACTTCTTTTGTGACATTCAGTTTGACCTTGATATCCTATTTTGGAACAAGACAGTGCCATTACCTTAGATGAGAAACAGGAGCCCTGGAAAGAAAGCTGTAGTGGGCTCCATTTGAGGTACTGCAGAGAGAAGCATGGAGGGAGGAGGTAAGTCCTCATTAGTCCTGTTAACTCTATTTCTCTTTTGGAACATGTTTTTTTCCACCAATTACAACAACTGATCAAATTTCAGTAGTCAAAGACCACCATATCTGCTCCTCTCATGGTCCAATCTGCAATGCAGAGATTAATTACCTGTGTTTTACACTTAATTGTATAACTAAGAACAAAAACTATCAATATATCAGTAAGTTTCTGTCCAAACAAATAAATTTAAACTTTGTTTTAACCATGAAGTACCAGGTTTGCAGGGACCTCAAGGATCATCTGGTCCAACCTGTTCAAATCCCCTGAAGACTATAATACCAAAGTCTGCATATAAACTGATTCCCTGACCTTTATCAGGAGAAAATGTATTTCAGCTTTAACTCTGGAGAGGCAAGGGTAAGGAACTTGTGTGGCTGCTAATAAGCTATGCAGCACAAGACATTCTGGGAGGATTGCAGAGTCATGCATTACCCTCATGACTCTTAAGAAGGAGTGACAGTCCTGCTGTACAGTGTATTGATCACCACAGCAGCTACCAAACAAAACAGCAGTGACACATCAAATATACATTGAACTTGGCTCTATTTCTAAGAGTGTCTTGTTCCAGGGTTCGTAATTGAACAACTTGAGGCATGAAATGGACCTGTTTGCATTAACTGTGTGTTGCTTCTGGGGAGCTCTCTGTAACTATGGTGTCAAAATGTTTCCCATCTTCTGACATGTAGTTCTTGCTCCAGTCTCCTGTGATTCCCATTTTTCAGAAGATAACCTGCACCATGACTGAGCAGGGTGTTTTTAGGATCACATAGGAAGTGCGGGTCAAAACAGAGGAGTTTCACCTGTCCATCATAGTGGCCTAAGAGCAAAGCCATCTTTCAGTAGATTCTCAGGTATAATCTAATCCTTTTTTCTGCCTAACTGTCACCATGCTGAGTGCCATAGGTCTTCTTATTGCAAGTGCAGTAAATGCAGATAGAAACAATTCTTGTGGCCCTAAACAAGAAATTGGGGAAGCTGCACACAGTAACGAGAGGGGACTCTAAACTGATGTACTGCACTGAGCACGGTGGCAGCAAAGGGACTGATGTAGGAGGAAGGTACATCCCTGCTGCAGACAGGGCTTAGACTTTTGTTTTGTGTGGAAGCTTATGTTGCAGCCTCTCTTATTTTTTCTTTTTTTGATTAATCTAGGGCCATTGTTGGTGGTATAAAATCCTTTTAACAGACTGCTTAGGGCACGGCCCACTGTGATCAAGGGCAGCACATTCAGTCCCTGTCATTAAACAGTGCTGCCTTTACTCCCCAGAGGTGAATGATATGACATGCTTTTACAATGTGGCAAGTACATATGGCAATGTTCAGATATGGGTTATGAGAGAGCGTTTTTTACAGGCATGAATGCAAACATATAAAACTGTTCTGAGCAAGGTCAGAATAATTAATGATACATATTTTGGCTCAGCTTGAGGATCATCAGCAAAACCTGCATACAGAAAATAGAGGGCCAGATGAATAAAAAAATCTAATAGTTTGTTATGATTTGGTTTAAGAGCCCTTTCAGCTGCTCTTTTCTCATACCAATAAACATTGGCCATTACCTGCCCATGCACCTTTGTTTAGCTTACCATGAACCACACCTCAGAAAAGACAAGAAAGCTTTAGAGGAACTTTCTACAGGGGCACATAGGGATAGGACAAGGGGGAATAGTTTTAAGCTGAGCAAGGGCAGGTTTCGATTAGATATTGGGAGGAAATTCTTTCCTGTGATGGTGGTGAGGCACTGGCACAAGTTACACAGAGACCTGTGGATGCCCCACTCTGGAAGGGTTCAAGGCCAGGCTAGATGGAATTTTGAGCAACCTGGTGAAGTGAAAGGATCCCCTGCCCATGTGTAAAGACTTACAGACCACAGTTGCCTGTCTCAAACACTGTGAAGGCCACAGAAGGACTTTGCCATGAGATAAGTACAGCAGGGAGTGACAGGATGGCAATAACTCCAGTCCTGGTGGAGGTGAGATCTGGTTAGCACATCCCAGGTAACACATCCAGACAAAAATTTACACTGTGGTAAACTGTATAAAGAGGAACTGCTTGTAGGCATATCACTAGTCAGACAAAGGTCACTCCAAGTTATGGGACAGATGCCATCTGTGACCACCAATGACCACCAAAACCCCCTGAATATACCTGGAACCTGGACCATAAGTTAAGCCACTACAGCAGGAATGTGAGATAAGATAAAGGTGGTACTATTGTCCTGGGTGTTATCTCAGACCTAGGAGAAGGTTAACAAGCTGGGGAGAAGAACGTATCACTGATAATGGACACAAAAAATGCAGAATTTATGGCCCACTTGGAAAGCCAACTCAGCTGAAATCAACTCAGAAGGGCTAAAAGGTAGTTCTGGCAGGGGGAGATTGAGACCCCCAATTCACAGACCCACAACCCAAGAAACCACTGAACTCAAAAAAGAGAAAGACAGAGAATGTGGACTAATTAGCATTAGAAGTGAGGGAATAATTTACCCAATAGAATAAGAGAACTGTGTAGCCAATGAGAATTAATTTCTTTGTTTGATAAGGTGTATAAAGAGTGAAAAGTTTTGAATGACCTCAGGACCTCCACCACCAAGAAATTCAGGGTGAAGAAGGATGAACAGGACAGGATGCTGCTGGATCCATGGGTTGAGACTATCTGCTGCTTGGCCCCTCTCTCTCTCTTTCGTCTCACTCTTCTATTTCCTTCTCTCTCTACACCTCACATTTATTGTTAAATAAAATTATATTATTGACTTCCACATATGATCTTGTTTGCACCTTAATTCAGGCATCTCTCAGTAGTTGGATCTTAACATCATGGCGGGGAGTTTGAAGCTAGATGATTTTTAATAGCCCAGTCCAAAACCACCGTATGGGTCTATATGGAAAAGATGTTTGTGTAGACACTCAGTGGTCTGTAAGAACCAAGCCAGACCTGGTATTTTATATCCACATCCAGAAGAATTACATCGGAGTCACTTCTCTGTGTCAAAAGTTAGTTTCAAAGCACAGTCTTTATAGTTTATAGTTAATATAGTTAAACTTAATAGTTTATAAACTATTTATTTTTAAGGCCAATTCCAGAACACTAGATGTCTCTGGGTAGTTTAAACTATTATTTTATTTGTCTGATAAGAGTCCTACTTGAATATTTGAGACTTATCCTGGGGAGCACACTAACAGGATACGGTCACATCAACATCTGACTGGAAGGTTCACTAGCCATGAACTTACAAAACCTCAGCTATTTTGTGGAAGCAGCCCTTTGCACACTTGATCCCCTGGCGCCAGGGAACAAGCTCCCTGGATCAGGACACATTGACCATGGAATATGCTCCAGCAGTTACCGGGATGCTCCAGCAGTCACCGGATGCTCTGTGAACCCACATCCCAATTAACCCCTCAAGAACCTTTTCACAGGCCTAAGCACAAGACATTTAATCTGCAACATGCAATAACGGGGACTCTTCAGCATCAGGTAGAAAATGTTCTTGTCATATGAGAGATTTTGGATGTTAACAGAGGGTGGGAGCAATGGCTTTGCCAGTGAGTGGGTTTTGAGACAAGCTTTAAAGGAAGAGAAGATTCTTAGAGTGCTGAAAGCCTGAAAAGCAAGGATTTTTTTCCCCTCCAAATAACAAACAAAGCTGAGACCACATAGTCTGCCCATCCTGAGTCCCTGGGATACTGGAGGGAGATGATGAGTGATTAGAAACAGCTGAAATACTGTTTTAAACCTCTATTAATTAATACTGTAGCAATCCCACTGTCTTCAGAACTTCCTTTGACAGGAAATTTTCCTTCAATTCTCTGAAGGCTGGAGACAATTTTTTTTCTTATTATTATATGTTAAAATCTTGTTTTGAAATTAATTTGGCAGACTGCCCTGAGTGATGCTGTACCTACCAAATAACCTTGCAAACGTGAAGAACCACCACAGAGCATTAAACAACTCACTCCACCTATAGGAAACAGCCTGTAGTGCATAGATATCCCCCCGGGCAAGATCACATCTGCGTTCCCACTGCCAGGTATCCAGCTTGGCAGGACACCAACCTTCAGCTTCTAAAAACAAACCTGTGACAGCAGCAGGAGGCTGTCACGGACTCTCTCCCACAACCAGTTTTAGTCACCTTCCAAAGCTGGGGCTGGGAAGCAGCCTTTGAAGGGGTGCCAACACGGAGAATTTTCCTAACTATCCTGCAGGGAGAGTCTGCACCTCAGGATGTGTGTGTATGGATCCCACCAGTCCTACTGCACAGCTAGGACACCCTGGAATCTTCCTGCTGAAAACCCCAACAATTCAAGACCCTCATCTGCAACAAAAAAAGGCAGGAGCCCGCATGAAATAGGTGTTAATTGCGTTGTTCTTTGCTCTTCACAACACTGACTCATTCCTTCCATTTTGACAGGTTATATCCGGAAAAACAACTCTCAGTGATGGCTGGTGCTGCCTGCAATCCTGGCAGAGATACAGCAAGAGAGATCACACCTGTTTTTATAGGTGTAAAAAGGCCAACATCGAGAAGCAATCAAGATGGAAGAAGGCCTTTTTGTTTACTCTGCAAAGATGTGTGAGGAGTGGGCATGTGCTATTCTGCCCTTTCCACCTGGATTACTTTGTCACTGGGACAGGTTCTAATCTCCCCGACATGGAGATAAAAACACGGGGGCAAAGTAAGTAACCTGGCCTTGCATCTGTGAGTTCTGCTTGCACTAGGCTTGCTTAGTTCTTCAGTATGTCATTTACGTGTGTGTCATCTGGGAAAGGCAGAGGATTTCTCTGAGACTCTGACACTAACCTCACATGGGAATAATTTCCTGAAGCAGAGCCACAACCTCATAATGGACCTCTACACAAAGAGGGGAAGAGTGCTGGGAAGAAATGCTGAGATCAGGAGTGGTAACTGAAAGATGTAATTGAAGAAGAGAAGAGAAGAGAAGAGAAGAGAAGAGAAGAGAAGAGAAGAGAAGAGAAGAGAAGAGAAGAGTCCCAAGAAGATTAAAAGAGTGAACCTCATCTATCAAAACACATTGCTGCTGTCCTGCTCAGAGGACAACCTAACTCAACTGCCTGAGATAAGACTGGCAATTAAGTGTGGTGTGGTCCACTGAAAGTTTATGGTGTGTAAAGAAGCATGTGGAGGAAAGATGCTATCCCTTCCCATTACACAGTGATTTTTCCATGACCATGTAGGAAGCTGTGGCAGAGCTGGACCTTAGACACGGTTCTGGAGGAGCCCCAGCAGGCACAGCCACCCCTGTTTGCTGGTTGTAGAGACTGCACTCCTCCTCTCATTGACTGAACAAGGCCTGAACATCACAAATGTCCAAATGGCAGAAGGGTCAAACTGATATTATCTCATAGAGCGAAACAAAAAGAAGCACAAACATAGAATCATGTAAGTGCATGGGATTATTAACCTTTATAAGAAAATAAAAATAACCCCAAAATCTGAACATACTCAGTCCCAGCTCCCGCTGGAACGTGCTGCAGTGTGTTCACCTTTACCCGCAGGGAAGGGATGGGAGAACAAATACCAAATGCCAGATGTTTTATTGCATAATGTATTACTGGAAAATGGAATAAGGATGAATATATAGGTCAGTGGTGAATAATACAAAATAAGTAATAACAAAATTCACTCTCCTGCAAGAAGCACAATAATTATCCATAGGAACCAGAGGAAACTCCATCCCTTGTCAGAGTTTCAGCTAGCCTTGGCAGAGTACACTCATCAGGAATATGCCTGGGAAAATTATAAATCATATTATCTGGGCCACTTTACCATCTCTAAAAAAGCAATAGAAAATTCTGGTTTAATACGTTCAATTTACAAATGGGCTGGTTTTTTACTTGGCAAGATAACTTGGCAGAAGCCAACTGCCTTATTTATTCACTTGAAGATTTTCCCAGGTTAGATAAAAATTAAGAAAATATCTGTTTTAGCTCATTGAAGAAAAAAATACTTTAATAGTGACTGCTCCTCTTCTTCCAAAGACTAGAACTCACTGTAAAACAGGCCTATGATTAACCTCTTGGTGTGAATCTACGTGCATCTGCCCAGGCCACCAACTCCTACCAGATGGAACCTGAACTCTGAGTCACAGAGTTACGTGAAACCAACAGCTAACAGGGACTTTCCTGTGTTTCAGTGGCTCTTTTCTTTGAGCCACATGTTCATTCATGTGGTGAAATTTTAAGTAACTATAGCTTGAAGGCAACATCTGTTCTGAGAGACTTCAGGGTAAAGGGAGCAGCAGTAGGTACTGAGATTGCATTTTAACAGATGCTTTCCTGGGTTCCTGTGCCACCTACTCCTAAAGAGCAAGGTCCATGACATGCTTGAAATCCTAAGATATGATTTACACAGAGGCAAACAGCTTGGTGCAGCATAGGCTATCTTTTGTCAGAACTGTTGAAAGTAATTGGTTGTTTGCCTCACCTCTACTTCTCTCCATGCCCTGCTCCTTACTGTTTCCTGACTCCAACATCACTATTTGAATACATCATGAAACCACACACTTAGCCTGAGACTATTTCTAGAGAAATGCTTATGATACCTATTGAGAAGGGATATGGCAACAACAGGATGGTGAGAGATGCATGAAGAAGACATGGAGAGGGAAAAAAAAGACAGGTAAAAGTACAAAAAGTAATTTTCTACATATTATTTTGATTAATGCAGTAGAAACACCTCAAAGAGGAGTCTGGCATTAGAAGTGCTGATACAGAGAGCCAGTGCAAGCAAGTGGACAAAGACCAGGCAATTGAGATATATCTAGCAGCTTCATCCCCATAGCTAGATGGAAAAGAGAGGGAAAAGGGAAGGACAGACTTAGACAATAGTAGTACTAAGGGCTTTATCATCTGGGCATCCTTGCACAGAAGCTAAAGTTCATGGTTTCATGCTGTAGAACAGCACTGAGGCATTGAACTTTGGGGTTTGGGAGTGAAAATGGAGTTGCCATTTCAGACATCCAAACCAGAGTAGGAATGCAACAAGAGGGCTGGGTTACTACAGCTTGATGAATCACTGCCCATCAGCTGTACACGCCAACACAGAACAACTTCACCTTTTGTATCCTCCAGCCAAAATGTGTGAACTGACCCTGAGATGAAGGTAGATCCCTTCCAAGGCACTGTGAGAACAGTTTAGCAAATGCATGTTGATTGTTACCCAAACAGGCTTAAAACAGGCTTGGACAGATGGCAAAGTCACAGTATTCACATTGCTTTTATTCAGATAGTCATATAAAACACCATTGCTTTGGCACTGATAGTCTGCAGTCAGCTGTTCCTCCGTGTATTTCATGGACTTTTCTTATAAGACACACTGAAAAACTGTCCAGTTATTTTTCCTTTCTTGGACTCTGTATTAAAAAGAAATATGAATATTATAAAACTGCCATGGGAAAAAGAGAGAGGGCTGAGTTTCATATCAATAGCTACAGGGTTTTTTTTAATCCAAGCCCAGATGACAAGGCATCCCTCGTGTATTATAAAACACTCCATGTAAATAGATCATAAGCCTCTTAGGTGGAGGAGGAGTTAGGGACTGTTAACCTTTGCCTTTAGGGTCTGTGCCTTGAGTAGTTTAGGAACCTCCCTTTTTTCTGTGCTCCAGGCAGATGTTTGAGTTCAGTTAAGCCATTCCAGCAGGTATTTCCCAACATTCATGTACCTTACGGATACCCTCCATCCCAAGCAAGCAGTCATTAGCATTGCTGGTGTATGGTGAGATCACTCACCACACTGTTAGTAAAGGACTAGTAAAAGTGTAGGGGACAAAGCCAAGAAAGCAGCTAAGTGTCACTAGGCCCTTTTTTAACATGTTCATTCAGTTTATGATGCAGAAGTAGTTTTAAAAATCATCATTCAATTGTTCCTCAGTTTAAGGAAGCACCAAAGCTGCAGGATGCCCAGTAATAATCTTTGTCATGGCTAAATAAAACTTTGTGTGTACATGGAACTTTCTGGTATGAAAAGGCTCTATCATTCTTCTATCTGTCTAAGGAGTTTGATCCTTACATATTCAAAAACCAGTGGGTTCCAGTTCAAACTGGACTGCTAAATAAAATGTAAATGTGGCCAAAAGCAATAGAGGCTGTGTAAACACTGCACACACAAGCACACTTACAGATATGTGGGAAATGTATGTGCAAGTAGTGTATCTGAGGAATACCTATGCTGAAATAGTGGGTTTGTGTGCCCTGAATACTGTACACTTGAGTGAACTTTCCCTCAGAGCAAAAATGTAGTTTTCCATCTTGTACTCATAATTTTTTTCCCCATAAAAATATTTTAATGATTTAAGTCCCACAAGCCCAAGAGCTCCAGATGCATATTTTAGTTGTTTGTCATAAGAACTATCCAACATAAAAAATGACCACCCTTTCAGCCAGAATGAGTTTGCACAATGTTTAATGTTAAAGTGAAGTAGAAGAATTTTTCACTGTAGTGAAATAAGTCCTTGTAAAAGAATAATTTGTGAAACTTTAAAACCAGCAGTGGAAAAAAACCGATTTTTTTTTGTTTGCCATATAAAATTCTTTAAAAGGAAATAGGTCTCTAGAAGGTAAACTCTTGTTCCTATCAAAGGAAGCAATAACCTTTCAATTAATTTCAGTGGTGTTTAAGTTTTAGACAGACATACATCTCTTAGCTTTTTCACTTTTTGGTTTTTTGGAGTCTTGAATTATCACCATCATACTCTTTTGGGAAGAACTATGTACCTACCATATTAACCAAACTCTCCTGCAAGGGTAAGTAAATAAAAGTCATAGATGTTTTTCCTAAGCCATCTTAATAGACAAATGAAACAAAGCACTGATTTTCCAGAGGGCCACACAACACCTGCCTGTAACTGTTGCTAAATCAAGGCAAGGCATGGATCCATCTGTCTGGCTTCCTATTTTTTCTTCTGGGTGCATCCATCCACTTTGTTGGGGCCTGGATTTGGATGCAACAGAGCAACCCAACAGAATTCCATGTATGGATGGAAATAGATGCATGTTTCATAGCAAACTGGATTTGCACTGATTTCAGGAAGCAAAATTCACTGTCATCTCCTGAGGAATAGGATTTGGATGAATCTCTTAGGATCTTTTCTCCCAAACATACCTATCTCTATCTCTATCTCTTGGTGGAAAGTGCTTGCAGGGGCACATGCCAGAGGGAGCAGACTGCATCAAGTCAGATGTGGTTAATGGAATGCCCACTTCTCATCTCTATATAAGACAGTGTCTTCCATTTCCCAATTCTTTTTCAAACTGCTTATTTTTCACTCTAGGTTAATGATTTTCCCATAAGCAATACTCTTTGTTTCTGGAATGACTTGGGTGATGCCCACTTAATTGCCCTCTGCCCTTTTCACCTTGGGGTGAACTCAGATATGGAGCGTGATTTACCTAAAAGAGAAAGTTCTTGCAGTCTTCAGTTAAATATTTACTTATGCCTTTTTTGGTGTGCCTTGTCCTTGGTATTCCCAAGTCCTCTGAGACATCAGTATCAATTCCCACTGACTCTACAGACACTCCCCTCCTCAAGGAGGGTTACTCAATACTGTTTTGGACACATTTTAAGCTACTTAACTTGACTGCAAATATTTTTGTATTTGTGTTACTAAGGTCAACAGAGACCTTGTGGACAATTTCCTCCTGCTCTTGGAAAAGTATGTGCAAGTGTGGTTAGGATGCAGACATTTCAAACTGGGTTCAGAGTGGACTGTAGGACCAGGCTGAGGAGCCTCGTGGCTTGTGGCACTCAAAGAGGTGCTTCCTGCCTCTGTGAAAATACCTGTGTGCTGCCAATTTGAAGGGTGCTGTTCAGGGTGGCAGTGCGCTGAGGCAATCCAAACCCTCCCATTTGGATACTCATGTAAAAGCACCTCAGGTTAGAAGGTTCTTGTGTTTGTCTTGAAGATGACTGATCAGATTTAAGCCAAGCTGTTTTGAACAAGCCTTGAACATGCCCACAGGGATGGGAGGTATTTGGGAGCGACAGTGCTAAGCCTGCTTTGTGCATGTTTAATCTTATGTTGCTGATAACATTTGAAAAGTGTGGCAAAACCCTCATTGCACAGCATGTACTTTGACACAGCACCAAGTCCTTGGTGGAAATGTTGTCTTCTTCCCCTAAAGGTGATCAGGCTACTGTACATGTAAGATTTCTTCAAAAGCTACCCAGTGATGCTTTTCCCAGTGTGCTTAACTGGTCCACAGAGCTTGTTATTTAAAAGTCCCACTGGCTGCAGCTGTGCTATTAAATGCAATAGACCAGTGACTGCTGCCTGGCACAAAGTCAGAGGCATGTTAGGATTCATACCCACCTGACTGAACGCTTTTACCCCTAAAAAACAAGGTGGCCACACCCAGCCTACCTTTGGGAATGGTCCCAAGAATGTGCTGTTCTCTACACTGTGCTAGCAGGTATGTATTTTCTGCTGGCTGATGCTAATCCATGTCAGGGGGCCACAAAACAACATAGACAAGCATGGAGCAGCGTCAGAAGTGGTGTTGTGGCCCTGTTAATTTAGTGGTCTAGACACAGCCATTAATACCAAGAGTTTAGCAGGATTCTTGGAAGGGCCAATGGGTTTATATGGCCAGTGAGAATATCCAGAGGAATGGGAAAAATATTTCAAAAGCCAAAAAAATAAAAAACCCCAACCAAAATCAGATTTTTGGAACTGATAAAGTATTAAGTTCTTCTGGGATCAGATTACACAGTTTCTGGTATCCTCCCTAGCAGCATCTGGTGCTGTGGGTTTTTGGGAAAAGAATGCTGGACACAACAGCCCTCTCTCCACTCTGTTGTCAGTCCTGGTGCTAACTGCCACACAATGTTACATTTGTGGTAAAATCTATGGGGAAAATGTGAAAATATCTCTCATGCCCTCTGATTTCCTTGGCTCACTCTCTGATATGAACAGGGAAAAGCCTGGAGCTGGAAGCTGACAGCTGGCTTCTGCCCAGGGCTCCACTGAGATTAGGGGGCCTGAGTCCACCAGCCCTGCTGAGTGAAGCTGCTCTGCTTCACACCTGCGATGGTACATTGAAACAAATGTGGATTTAGTTTCCAAGGCAGTTTTACTGCCTAATATCTTTATACTTGTGGGAAGTATACATCTCAGCTGTGTCTGTCACGATTTTTGCAGTGAATTCTGCAACTGATCCCCTACTTAAGCTTTTTCTCATTTTCTTTTTTAAAACTATCCAAACAAAGACATTTAGTCTCCCCCATGCACACATACCACAGCTTGCCTCCTGTATCCCTTCTTTTACCTCCAGGATTCAACCTGGTGTCTTATTCCAAACATGCCCATGGTGTGATGAGTTGGGGAGTTTTAACTTCCAGCTGAGCTTCCTTTTGTGAAAGTCCATTAGAAGCAGCAACTGTAGAAGAGAGGGCTAAAGCAGCTGTGTAGAAATGATACCATGGGCAAACCCAGTCACTCATTCTTTCAGCAGCCAACCCACATGATTGCTCTGGCTGGAAATACCAATAGATTATGGGAAGTTCAGAATAACCACAAACATCATCTGCACCCTCTTTCCTGAGGGCAGAATCTGGGACACAAACATAGCCATTATAGGAAAAAATGAAGTGATACCTGAGTGAAGAATCAGTGTTGGCAACTCAGCTGGAGTCACAGAAGTGTCTGTAGCAAGACCCCAAGGGAATTGCATGCACAGATCAGTTTGCATGGCCATGGTACAGGCACAATGCTTCTTAGTGTGGGAATGAAGACATGGATTGTGCAGTCTCTATGAGAGACCCTGTCTCTGATGCCACTGTCTTTGATGGGTGATAGTTGGTCTGCAGATATTTTATGTGCAGTGTCCATTTACATTGAAGAAACATTATCCTGGATAATATATCTGTATGCCCCTTTCATTATGAAGGCAGGTTTCAGGTTTGAGGTGAAATGTAAAGCCACATCCTATATCTCATGTTGACTACAAATTCCCACCAAAAAAGGGCCTTGAAAATACAGAATCAGACCCAGGCAAAATCTAAATGCAGTTTGTCCCAACTCTTTCTTGTGGGTAATATTCCACCCATTACTGAGGCTTAGCACAAAGCTGTAGCCAACACTTAAACCCTCAGCAGGATGTTAAGTGGTGTCTAGGCTTTGTGCTGGGTCTCTGCACCAGCATGAATTTTTACCAGTGAGGAGAAGGATTGCTTTGTCCATATTGAAAGGTACACAGCCAGCCCTCTCTGTTGTATGCCATTTAATTTAGTTTTGATTTAATCCTTTGCATTGAGGGAATGCTGATTGCCCTAAAAGAATAAAAGCTGCCACTCTGAGGCATATGCCTTTTGCTAGCCATGTGATCCAAATAGTTACATTCAAATCAAATCAAAGCACTTCAAGGGCCAAATGTAGTGCAGTTTTTCTTACTTGGCATATAAAGTTTTAGTTAATTTTTAAAAAATATTTTAAGGTGAAATAGAAGCAGTATTCTAAATGCTGATGATAAGGACAGCGCCTCGTACTTGCAGGTACTCCCACACTTCTTACTTCATATGATTTTCCACTAGCAGCTGCTTTTTGGATGCTGAGACATCAGATGTGGCCATGTTTCCTTTGCATCGCAGGTTTCTAGTGAATGACTCAAGGATTTGGCCTATGAAATAGACATCAAGTAAAAAGAGGAGCTGAAAAGCTCTGAAAAACAAAATATGAAAACAAAGTTTTGGTTCAGTGGCTTGGTAAATATTCCAGGAACTACTCTTCTTTCTGTGGTATTAGGGAGGAAATCCTCCCTCCTTTTCCCTGTCTCCTTGTGGAGGCTGATGTATCTGGTCCTCATTAGGGGGTGGTTATAGCAGTGGGATCAAACGAGCTCAGACTATAGTTGTGAGGCACTGCAGTCTCCTGGTTCAGGCAGGGGGTTGTGGCTCAGACATCCTGACTTGCATTCCTGGGTTTGACTCACAGTCAAGCTATGGACAAGTCCCAGGAAGCCAGAATCCTTTTAACTTGTGTATCAGGTACACACAGCACTCTCCAGCTGTGACAGATGCTGAGAGATGTATGAGGTTCTCTTGAGTTCTTTTGAAGTATTTAGACTTATATAGACTTACCTTGACAACTTAGACATTGGTCTGTCCCTATTCCCTAACAAGTAGGATTGTCACATGGCTACAGGATGGAAAGAGTTAGCCTCATCCCTCATATAGCTGTGCTGTCCTAGCACACCTCAGCTAACTTCAGAAACTTATCTCCTACATCTAAGGGTGTGCCTCCACTAATAAATTAAACAAGCTAGGGAATGCTGCAGAGAGCAGGATTTGAAGTCATGCTGTACTGTCAGAAGGGCCCTTGACACTGGTGTAGTGGAGGGCACTAGCCATGTTCAAACAGTGCCCTGTCACGACCTCGGAACCTGCCATGACCCAGCACAGACACCTTCATTAGGAGAGCAGGAAGATTTACTTGACTGGCAGTTGTATGGTGCAGTCTGGCCTCAGGGCTAGAGCTTGGACACATTTAACTTCCTAATACAGACCAAATCTAGGACCCAGAAAGATAAAGACACTTTTAGAGTCTGAGTCACCCCAGCCAGGATCTGAATCACTCATGAAGGTGTCTGCCTTTCTCTCTGCAGTGGAAGACTTAGGTATCTTCAGTGAAGACTTATCTTCTTCAGTAGCTCCCTCACCTCTAGGTGTACAGTCAGGGCAGAGGAATCTGGGCAAGTAAGGGAAGCCAAAATGTATTGGATTAGACCAGAGGAGTGTATTTTCCCTTGTACTCTGTCAGATGATTAATTAATTGATTGATATTGGTTTTAATACCCACATCCTGGTATTGCTAATAAATAATGACCACTAATAAAAACATTTAGAGCTTTGAAAGCCAATCTGGATGGTTTTGGAATATCAGAATTTGGTATCTGCATCCACCCAGCATCACAGACTGCTTTATAAATTGTAATTCATTTCCATAACAATTTAAGATGACTTTGAGTGTAGGAGTGTGTGTCCCTGCTCGAAGAATGTGTAGACTGAGGTACAGAGAGGTGAAAGCATGGTTTGTCCTTTCTTTCCCCCAGATATCTATTCAGAGATGAAGCTGGAAGTGCAGTCCCTGGGACTCGGTTCCTACTCTTCCAAACCTGGCAGCCAAGGAAGTGTCTTGCTTTGTTTTAATGAAGCTCTGTTTGCCATTTCATTTCACAGACTGTTAGCCCAGAATAATGGGAAGTGGATACCCTGATGGACGACAGGAAGCCTTTATAATTTGTCAAACTACAATTAATAGCTGGCAAACTCAAGACCAGCTCTCTGTCAGTAAATACCATTTGGGCCAGACTCACTTAAAGATTTCTGTCCTTGTGCCTCCAAGTTGGCAAGGTCAGCTGCAGCTCAGGCTGGAATCTGAATCCCCAAGTGCAGAAGCAATCCTGATTCTGCAGAGCCCTCTTGGAAACTATATCCCAGGTCTCCAAGATCATGAATCTTTTACATCTGGTCAGAATAAAGGCAGAGAGACAGTAAGAAAAGGGCAAGGTCTGATTTGTGTTTTTTAATGGAGTTTTGTCCTCAAGATCTTCTCTGAGGTGAATTTCCTTGCCAGACATTATCAGCTTCAGTGGTTTGGCTCAGATTTTTGCTCTAGATTCCTCTGTCCTGTTGACTTTTGGATCAACTCTGCACTGGCTCTGTTTTGAAGATTGCTTTACCCATATTAATGTTTAACTTACACAAGTATTAAATCATAAGTTTAACATGGAAATGTTTTAGTCTCTGGGCAGTTCCTTTCCTTGCTGATTTCACACTGTACATAAGTACAGCTTCACTTGGCAGGATTTCTTCTGTTTGGTGCTGGTCTTGTGACACTCTGTTATTACTGTGGCCTTAATTCAGAGGAAAACAACAAAAAAATCCCACTATGGTGTTGTAGGCATTACTGTGGGTTCCTGTGAGTCAGAGTGGCCCAAAGTAGGGGCCTTGCGTGAAGCCCGAAACTAATTTATTTCACATTATATCCATGAGTGTCCACAGACAGTGCTTTGGGGCTGGGAACTTGGTGGTGAATCTAGAGGCTGTATGAGGAAGAAAAATGTCTCTTACTGTTGTCATATACCTTTACAATTCATCAGTCATGGTTTGATTACTATATACAACTAACAATTGAAACAGGAGAGAGATAGAAGATGAGAGATAGTTATCCTCATAAAAACTGTCTTAACTTTCCATGTTGGCACTACTTTGGGCAGACTTTCCAGGGAGCACAGTGACAAGAGTTCTTGTTGTGGCTCCCACTGCCCTGAGTTGCCTGCAAGATCTCACAGAATCACAGAACATGCTGAGTTAGAAGGGAACCATCAGGATCATCAAGTCCAACTCTTAACCCTGTACAAGACAGCTCCAAGACTCACACCATGTGCCTGAGAGCACTGTCCAAATGCTTCCTGAACTCTGTCAGGCTTGGTGCTGTGACCTCTTCACTGGGGAGCCTGTTCCAGTGCCCAAGCACCCTCTGGGTGAAGAACATTTTCCTAAAATCCAACCTAAACCTCGCCTGACACAGCTTAGGGCCATTCCCTCAGGTCATGTCGCCAGAGACAAGAGATCAGTGCCTGCCCCTTCTCTTCCCCTCACCAGGAAGCTGTAACTGCAATGAGGTCTCCCTTCAGTCTCCTCCAGGCTGAACAGACCAAGTGGCCTCAGCTGCTTCTCATGTGACTTCTCCTCAGACTCTTCACCATCCTTGTGGTCCTCCTTTGGACACTCTCTAATGGCTTAATGCCTTTCTCATATTTAGGTGCCCTAAACTGTACACCGGATTAGAGGTGAGGCTACATCAGTGCAGAGCAGAGGGGGGCAATCACCTCCCTCAATCTCAAAGAAAAGCTTCCAAAGACTTAATAGCCTGAACAGCATAGGCATACAGCTTTCTTTTTGTGATGTCACTTAGTTTCTGTTTTTGCCTCTACCAGCCTTTGTAGAAGATTAATATATAGCAGAGTCAAAAAACATCTTGTCAATGATTGAGAGTCATGGCAGAACAGTGAAAATGAGAGCTAAGGCTTCTCCAAATGTCCTCATTTAGTTCTCATTTCATCTATGGTTGGTTGGTTGGTTGGGAGTTTTTTTGTGGGAAAGGTTTTTAGAAAAAGATTGACTCATTTCATCTGTACGTCCAGCACACCCATCAACCAACAACTCAGGTGAGGGTGTCATCAACTCACATTACTTCACCTCCCTCTCCTGCTGTGTCTCAACTGGGACACATTTTGAAGGAACTGCTGTTGTGCTCAGTGACAGAAAGGCAAAGCAGCCTAGAAGTGAAAAGAAGAGCTCCACACATTAATCTCAGGTTACCATCTTGCTTTTCTATCTCCTTCTAAAGCCCCAGCAGACAGCTCTGCCTTTGTAGAAAGCCATCCTCCCTAGCATGTGAGTGAGGTCTATAGACTCTTCTACTCTCTCTGTACAGCACATCCTACCTGCCCATTCACATCCATGGCTGTTTTACATGCACACAAAGCACATCAAACCACTGTTACCTGAGGCTGCTGACCACCTCCTGAGGCACAAACAAGTGCAAGTGCCCAATGCCCACCTTGTTCAGGTGAACTGGGGTACAACCCAAGGGCCCAGAGCTGTGGTTCCCCTCTTGGCATTCTCCAGAGCAGTGAGAAAGCTGGTCATGGGCTGATGCTGCTGGAGCTATCTGGGTTCACCAAGCCCCCTTCCTCATGCTTCAGGTTCTGGGGGATATGCTGGGGTTTTCAAAAGGCTTGCAATTTATTGTGTGACATTCTCAAAGTATTTTATAAGTCTAATACTTAAAGCATGCTCTGCTAAGCACTGGAATACTCTCAGCAAGGTTGGTGCTGGGCACAGCAGATGCTCAAACAGTGCTGGTATTGTTGCTAAGCTCAGAGAGTGATGGATAAGTGTCCCACTGCTGCTGGCAAAGCATTGCAGATAAGCACATTGTACTTAGACTGGAATTTGTCTAAGGCTCAGAACTAAGCAGCTTTGTCTTATGGAAAGATTTCAGGGTCTTCAGGGAGCATGGGTGGTTTGGTCTTCAGATTTATGTTCCCTGTTCTCCTGGCAGTACGTGGGCCATAATACACAGCAGGATGTTCGCCTGCTGCTCAGTCCAATAAAAGTCACTCCCTGTGATGACTGGGAGGATCTTTTGGAACCTGTCTACATCTTCCTGACTTCTCCTGCTGCTGCTTACTAGAGAGATCCCAGCCTGAGGGTAACTCTGGCATCTCTGCCCTGTTTCATAAAACAGATACCAACAGTATGAGTAAGGCAGGATCCCATGTGACTCTATAGCCACTGCTTTCCATGGGAAGATATTTCTCACATTAGAAAGCCCAGTGAGTGGGAGGGGAGAAATCTACAGCAGTGGTTTGGCTTGTGACTCTGGAAAAGATATGCGATGCAAGCTAAACTACTGGCCCCTCTCACCTTTCCTTGGCATTGGAAAATTTTTCTTTCTAGCTCTCAACTACCAAAGACAGTCCAAATGGTTATCTACTAGAAGGTGCTGTAGTTCTGAACTTCTCACTGCATTTTATATTTTATTAGATGCAAAACCTCAAAAACTTTGGCTTTGTTGTGGCTATCAATAAAAAAACTGGTCAGAATCCCTCCTCCAACAGGGTTCCCCAGAAAATAAGGAGGAAGTTCACTCAGTGAAGTGAAAGGGGTGGTAAGTGTAGCTGTGTACATTGTTCCTCACTCCGAACAGCTTATTGAGACAGCTTGCCAGCCTCGCTCATCAATGTTAATGTATTCCATTTTCCTCTCCATGACATGTGAAGTTCAAATTTATCCGAGCAGCAGAGACAGAATCTCTATTGACTGGTTTTGGCTGGAACTACATTTTCTGATTTCCAACCAAATTTTTCATGGAGGTTCAGATTATTTTATTAAACAACCATGTCTTCCTGCTTTTATGAGAATACAGCTGGATTTTACAGAACAGGTGTGAGCCCCTGCCCCTAATGTTTTAGTCTATATTAATATAACAGATTAATTAAAAGTGATTAGATCTATCTGAAACCTCAAGTTTCCATTCCACATGAAATGTCAACATTTTAATGTCAGTTCTATTATGGTGAAAACAAAGAATACTATTATGACTTTAGCTTTGGGGAGTATTAATATAATCCAATATCGAACAAAATATGTTTGGAGACAACAAGTTGTTGTGAAATAAAAAATCAGTCAAAGAAGTCAATCCAGAATACCATCAAAGTCAGCACTGTTACAGAGGAAGTTTTGAATGTAGATGAAACAGGAAAAAATTATGTCAGAATATTTTCAGGCAATCATAGATGCTTTAATTATAGCTGCATTATCAGTAGGTAGATTAAATAAATGTACAGCTCTTCTCCTGGTGAAATCCATCCATAAAGTCAAAATGTCCTTTCACTTGCTCTTATGCAGTGTCAGCAGTCTAGTGAGAGACACAGCTAATACACACACACGCACACGCACACACACACACATACATAAATACACACATATATATGTATACACATATATATATTCTTGGTACATTCCAGTAAATAGGTGGATAGGAACTTTCCATAGTGACATGTTTCCAGGGACAGTGCAAAATGCCTTTGAGTAAGAAAGTCTTCTGCTTTGTGGAGACCTCAGCACTGATACCTGTGATGGAGGAATAAGCTGTCCTTTTGCAGTGAGGATTTACCTGGGGGGTGCTGTGGAGGCAGCTGCTGTCCTCATTGGCACTGCCCACAGCTCCTCCTCAGCTCCGGATGACACAAGCTGTGTATCTGTGTCTCCTCTTGCTGGTAGCCAAGTATGTAGGTCCAGCCTTATGCTGCAGCACGTTCACAGAGACATATACATAGGGCATGGGACTAGCTGAGTTGTCAGGTTTTGGATCACCTGTTTGCACCAGAGGGATATTTTCAGGCTGCCTGACCCAGAAAAGATAATGTGTCCCTGAGCCATGGAGCACGAGGTGACATTTTAGAACGGTTGGCACAAACCCCTGCCTGGCCACTGACTTCTTGTCCTTGAGACATTCAAGTTCACACGTGATTTTGATTTGATTGCTGTATCCCAGTAACTCCTCTTTGCCTCCCAAGGTCCCTGCTGTTCACTGCACTGCACTGGACCCCTACAGACTCTGTCAAATTGCACCTCTCAGATGCAGGTAACTTGGTCCAAATTCACTTATGGCAGTGTTGTGCATCCTTCCTATTTTGTACAGCTTCTTTTCTCCATACAAAGATCAGGATCCTACAGTGGGAAGATCAGAGATGGAAAAAAAAAGTATTGGCACAGTTACCTATACATAGCTTGCTTTATCATTTTCTTATTGCCATTCCCTTTTTTCTGCTGGCAGACAAGAGCAGTGTCCAGTTTCATAATTCCACAGAGCATTTGAACATGCCTGTGTCCAGCTTCTCAGAAAAATCTCTTATGGAATAATTGTCTTCCAACCACAGAGTAATCACTATGTGAAAAAGGCTTTGTCAATCTGTGGTCATTCCCAGTTCAGCACCAAAGGAGCTCTTCCTTGGAAATAAACATAAACGCAGAATTAAGGTGGCAACTATCTTCCATTCCAGTCTTCTAGCTTACAGAATGCTATTTGTCACAGGGTCTAGCAGGCTTGGCATCCAAATAATGAGGAGGCTGTAGGAACTATCCAGAGCAGTTAAGCGTGAAACTATGTACTTCCTATCCACTGCATTGAAACCACAATCTAAGAGAACAATTAACTGCTTTTATCCTTGGACATAAGTTTTCATCTGCTGTAAATTAATATAATTGAATAGACAAAGTGACTGGTCCAAGTAGTTTCTGAAAGGCTTTAAGAAAAAGATTAAATACAAGCTTTCAAAATTTCACAAGGCGTGTCTTTATGCTATGGCTCTGATTGTAGTATTCCTTCAAATATTGGTTTGCAAAGCTGCTTTCAACATGAATTTTTATTCCAGGTTACTATTTGCTGTAACAACAGAAAATGCTAGTGCCTGCAGCTGGGCATGGGAATGATTGCGGGATTCCGGGCAGCATGGGCAAAAGCTCCCTCTTCTGATGGCTCCAGAGCTGAGGCCAGAAGGCCAGAGGAGACATGAAGGACTGGGAGAGAAAAAATGTCATCAGGCATTTCAAGGAAAGTCCAGTTAAGGGTAAAGCAACCTGGACATGTCAGTACAGGTGTAACTTCAGCTGTTTATTCCACCACTCTCTCTTAGTACCTTGTATCCCAGCCCACCCCTTCACGAGACCCACAGCTTTAAATTCTTGTTATGACTGCACCCTAACAAACTTTTGGGCTTCTAATATTTTGAAGTACTAAAATGTCTTCTTCTAGATGAGAAAACCTGTCCTACTTCTACTCCATGCATTTAGCCAATTGCAGTTTCTTAGGTTGCCCTATTTTCTTCTAGAAACCCAATGCTTGCAAGAAACAACTGAATGTGAGATTACAAAATGAGAACTAAATCCTGATCAATATTCCCAGACAGAAGTGATTTTTCAACAGAGGATGTCAGAAACTTGTCTTCTTGGCAGTGTCTTCCTAATTCCAGTTTTATCACTAATTTTGGCAAGTGATCAAGAGGGAAAAATGTTTTCTAGCAGAATGCATTGGGAATAAACTGTGACAAGGGAAAATGGGCAATGTAGGTTGGGCTCCTGATGAGTGATCTGTGACGCTAAGGAATAATCCTCCAAGGAAAATGCATCATGGGGAATTGTAGAGAAATTTACTTTGTAAAGGACCTCTGGAGATATCTAGCCGTCCCACACATTGTCTGTGCTTGACAATGAGCACAGACTTCTTCCCATCTTCTCTGTATTTCCTGAAGAGTGACATGCATGTTATAGCTCCACCTGAGAACATCTACATACTCTAGCCACTCAAACATCCCACCACACCTCTGTAACTGCAGTGATGGCAAAGCTCTGCAGCTGCACAGTCCTCCAGTTCCTCCTATTTACTTCCCAGGTGGTGTATTAGTATTCAGGAACTCTCCAGGGTGTCCTCTGCTTCTAGGGAACATAAGAGCCCCTCCAATGCCCTGCTTCCTCTGTGATTTCATCTCCATCCACAGATGAACCCACTTCCTCAGTGGGTTAGAAAAGAGCCAGAGGAGATTTTTCATAGATCCAGACAATGGCACATGGAGCTTTCCCCTTCTGTCAGGATTCAAATCAGGTCCAAGGCAGCAGCAACTAGAGTTACTGTGAGCTGGCAATTTGGAGACACAGGCTTGTAATACAAATTCATCTTCCAACATCAGCACTTTTTATCATATTTATCAGTCATCTCAGCAGAAAGACCAGAAACTGAGTGAGTGAGGAAGACCTGGGGGTGCCCTTGCCTTAGCACAGGCAGTGCTGCATGCTGAAGGAGCAGAGTACTGATGCACAAGAGGTGCTGATCTCCAAGGGAAATCACAGAGCTTGTTTTCTAAACTGAGAATCTCTCTTCAATTCCCACACTTCATGATCTCTGTCAAACTATGACATTAATTAACCACCATGCGGAAACAAACAGCTCCTCAGATAAATTATGAAGAGAGAAACAGTTTAACCTCAAAAGCTGCTGTTTTCCAGCTCCACATTTCTTTTGCTTTCTGTCCCTCAAACACTTCCAAGAAATAAGAAAATCAGTTCCAAAAACTATTATCTATTCAAGCACATTAGAGACAAATTAAAAGTTCTGTCCTTCACTGAATGACACAGGGAGTGTGACCACAGAATGACTACAGAATCTGACAGTCTTCTGAAACTACTATGAGGAATATGGAAGAATAGGAAATTAAAAAGCAAGTTAAGTCCTAAAGTTAGGAATGTAACTGAAAAACCCAATTAAATTAGAGTAATACTACCTACTGAAAGGAGGTTCTGGGATGCTGACTCTATTCTAGGTTGTGACAGTTACACAGTGTGCAAAATTAGACAGACTTTTTTTTCCCCATCATGTTTGCAAAGAGGGTAGGAGAGTATCTTTTTTTTTTTCACTTTTGTAATGTATAGCACAGTGCAGTTCCAGAGTTAAAACTTCTGGAATCCAGAGAAATACAAATAATATATGAACCAACATAATACAGTAATACAAGCTCTCAGACAGAGCTGCCATTTATTTTCCCAATGAGAATTTTGCCTGCAGGATCAGGTTGACAGGTCCTAATCAGGGCTCAGTCAGCTGTCAGCTTTCCCTGACGAGTGGAGTACAAGGGATTCAACTTCATCTCACTCTCCTTCTGCCACTCCTCTGCCCTCCCAACAGAAGCTCTGTATTCACATTCAGAACAAGAGCACTCTGGACACACTGATTCCATTCTGGCCCGGCCTGGCATTCCCCGTCCTTTATTGTAAGCCTAATAAGTACATAAAGGCTGAGGAATGGGGATCCAAGCAGGCTCACAGCAATGAGCCTCCAGGAGCTTGTTTGCCTGGGCAGACAGGCTGGGTAAACAATTAGCTCCAGCTCCAACAGTCAGGCCCCATGGAAGAATTGGATGCTTGGCACTGGCCGCTCTCCATGACATTCAAAATTTGGCTTTTCTCCAATCAAATATTTAAACATTTGCAACAGTTTGTCCAGACCCAAAGCCTGGGTTAGGAATTTCTGCTGCATTCTATTTTTGTAAATGGAGATTTGAAGATTATTTACTAGGAATTTTGGAAAAAAAAAAGTACTTAGCTTTACAGCAAGGGTAAAAGAGAGTTTGTTTGAAAGTCATATAATGGAACAGGTCAGCACTATCAGCATATACTACCAACACTATAAGCAATGTACACTTACACAAAGTATAACTGGGAGTGTTTCTGTCACAGACCCTTCTGTGTTCATTGCTGGTAGCAAACAGCTGGCTTTTAATGAAACATAATAGAGAATTTGTTATTTTAAAACTGCCTGTCCATTTAGAATCATGCCTGTTGCAATACAATGGAGAATTGTATCCTTATTCCTTTATGCTGGCAATGCAGGAAATATTTAAACAAGTGCTTGTGAAGTATTTATTTTCAAATATGTTAATGATGTGTCTCCAAATCAGTAAAGTGAGTGTACATTGAGTTATGCATGCAGGTAGTACATTTTGTATCAGGACTTTATTCTTATTATAACCCATGCCTTTTATTCAGATCGATACAGTAAAAGATACACACTATTATCTAAGTCAATCTCCTGCACATCACAAACTCTTACATTTTACCCTAATAAATTTTACCCTGATAAACCCATCTCCTCAGTGTGAGTAAGGAACTTGAGTAAGTTCTCAAGGAAATTAACATTCTGAATGCCACAGATCTGTCAAGGCAACTTCGACATGGCAAATAAATAAACAAACAAACAAACAAACAAACAAATAAATTATGGTAAACAACATACGAAAATCTGCAGGAAAATAGTTTTGGTTAGATATTGGAAGAAAGTGAGAAACAAAGGTTGCTTGTTTTCCTGGCAGGCTGGACATGAGCTGGCAATGAGCACTTGCTGCCTGGAAAGCCAAATGTACCCTGGGCTGCATCGGAAGCAGCATGGCCAGCAGGTCAAGGTAGGTGATCCTGCCCCTCTGCTTTGCCCTCATGAGATCCCACCTGCAGTGCTGCATTCAGCTCTGGGCTCCTCAGCACAAGAAAGACATGGACCTGTTGGAGAGCCACTGAAATGATTAGAGGGAAGGAACACCTCTCCTATGAGTAAAGGCTGAGACAGATGGGATTGTTTAGCCTAGAGAAGAAAAGGCTCTGGGGTGACCTTATTGTGATCCTCCAGTGCTTGAAAGGGGCCTACAAGATAGATAGATAGATATATACACACACACACATAAACACTATATTTATACTATATATATACTGATACAGTACACTAGGACTTTTAGGGCCTTAAGATATCTTGTTAAACAGCTGAAGCATAAATAGAAATAACTAGACAATGATGAACTAAAGGCTGTAATGTACACCTACACTGTGATAATTTTTAGCTCAAGACTGACTGTTCTTTAAAATATCTTTCTAGCTCAAACAAGATTAGTAGCCAGAGGCAGAGAACTTCATGGGTAATGCAGGAAGTCAGGCTGGATCTCAGTGCTTCATCCCAGCTATAAAACCTTCTTTGTGTGGGTAACTTGACTATCAAGTGAAACACCAAAGTGTTTTGCAAGACCTGAGGTACTGCTGGATAGGGTCTTTCCTCATTGCCCGGGTTCCACTACTCCAATCAGTAGTTAGATGGGATCTTCCTACTAATTAACTAGGGCGAGGGCAGTTTAAGGACCTTTATTTCTCCTGAGGGCAGCTGAACTGCCATTCCAGATGTATTTGTGTGTATGTCTTTTTTGGGTGTGCTGCTCACTCCTTTTCTGTCCCAGGAGGTCTCCTGCCAAGGTGGCCATGCAATGTTTCCATGGAATTGTTCAGGATGCCTCTCAGACTTACTGTCTTAGGCTGTTGATAAATGTAGGTAGATACCTATACTCTGCTTGTCGTAGTTTGTATTTTCAATGAGAATTACCAAGTAATGTGAAATTCTAAATGATATTTACAGGTTTGATGCATGACTCAGCTCCTGGTGCAAACCGGGTCCCAGTCTCGGGTTCGTAGTGTCTGTGCCTTTACCTGATTTGTCTTGTGTGAGGCTATATATATGTAACTAAAAACTAAATGTTTCCACTTAAATCTCTCTCCTTGGTTCCAAAGGGAACCCAGTGTATAGGCTGGGTGCATATTTTTGATGTTTTGGAGTCAGAGAGGAAATATTAACGCACCATCAGTAAGTACCTGGTTCATTGTATGAAGCAGCACAGGGTTATTTTTATATATTCATCTTTGAGCTTTGAAATGAACTCAGAGGCAAACTGTGTCACAAATAAGTTATAAGACTTGCTATAAATATTTCTCATGGGATATGTCTCTGCAAGACATATCATGAAATGGTTTGCCTATCGTCTAGGCTTTGATCTGTAGATTGGAGTAATTAGTGCTGGGAAAGATCTACTGGATTGCCTAAACTGCTACATGATATTCAGCATAGTTTCCCCTTCCTAATGTTTTGCCTCACACAGTTTATATATCCAGGGGGCAGAAACCCCCTGGGATACTATTTCACAACCAATTCGCACAGTCAGTGATTTTTCTGGTGAGGTTTAGCCCAAATATGTCTTTTCTAATCTCACTGCATTAAACTCTTGTCATTATACTTAGTGCCATGTGAAATAAGTCCTCCTTAGGGTGCTATATACTCTGCACTTCAAGTGAAGACTGTTAGATTCATCCTATCATAAACTATGCAAATTTTCTTTATTCACCTTTAATGTACTTTTTTTTCTTATTTTCCTTCAATCTGTCTATGTCTCACGTGGAGTTAGGTAGCCAGACCTAAATACAGTCCTGCAGCTGCAGTCACACCTGAGAAACATCAAATTGCAGTTAGTACCTTGCAAATGAAAGGTGTAATCTGTCACAAGGGAAAGAAAAGGATCATAGGTTAGTGAAACAGGTTGCCTCTTTGGAAGAAAAATCATCATTCTCTTTATAGCTGGCTACACCAGATTTGAAAAACAACCCAAGTTCATCTTGACAAGATGTGAACAAGAGCCACCCAAGAGCAATTCTCTGGTGAGGAGTGTGTCCACCCCACACAAGCTGTCTAGGCTGCCTCTATTGATGCCCAAGAGAAAATAATTCCAGGCTGTAATTCCATAATAACATCAGCATCTAACATGGGTGGGCTGGATTGCCTCCTCTCCTCTGCTTAAAGATGGCCTTCCCTAGGCTATTGACATAATTTTTAGATGGCTAAAACTAGCCAAGGCTGATCTTGCTTACTTGTTGCCAAGCTAATCATAACTGACCACTCCTGGTTCTACTGTGATTCCTCTTCATGTTTCAGAACAGAAGCCCCTTACAGACAGCCCCATGTGCTGGCTTTGATGGCTAAACAGCCCTCCTGCATGCCTTGGGCCCTCATGTTCATTTCCCTTGGAAGCACTGATCCATGGGACACTATGCTGACTCACAGAAATTCTACCAGCAAAAGCTTATTTGACAAAAAAATTGAGACAGAACCACCCAAAAAATTAGTTGTGATTAGTTTTCCTTTTTCTTTGCCTCCTTAAGATGGGGAGACAGACCTGATTTTCTGGTCCCCACAGGGCCTACATCCATTGCAGGATGATCTTCACAAGAACACCACCTTGTTTAGACCATAGCTAAAACATAGTCTGAAATATGAAGCAGTCCTTCAGAGTCATACTGCTAACTTCAAGGTGCCCTCATGCTGCTGCCAGATGACCAGGCATCAAAATTAGTATGAGCTCAAGCACCTCACTAGAAATGTCACCAATTCTGGGTGTACAGTGGCACAGGAAAGGCCTTTCCCTGCTCTGCAGGGTGGGCTCTCCCTGTGGGGAGAACCTTCTGTTTTGCCATGTATATTGAATACGGGATTCTCTTAAAACAAGTTGGGCATGAGGTGAGTATTATTTTCAACAGGAGCTGAAAAAATGTCTAATATCCTCAACAACCCTGTGAATATATAGTAGCTTCATGGTCACATACAGCACTTAGAAAATGTTGCAGCTCACTATTCTTAAATGAGCATATAGTGGATTCAAAACCACCAGACAGAGCAGTGACATCATTGGCAGAATCTAAACCCAGCAGATAGACACAGGTTGGCATGAAAACAAAAACATTAGTGATGAATTCAGTCCAATTTTGCATAACACCGAAGATCCCCTTTTTCAGGAAATTCCTGAAGTTCTCAGAGTGTGCAGTTGCAGTGGATGTTTTATTTTTAAGGTGTCATTTTGGGATTACTTCACTGTAGTGATATGCTGTTTATTCAAATAGTGAAGATGCAGTGTCTTAAAAGAATCTCAGTCTTGCTGGAGCAAATCCAGATGCCTGTTTTGTTTCAACAAGTTTTCACTATCATGAAATTAAAGAGGTACTGTTAGTTTAAATATCACTCATCAGAAATGTTTTCAATAATATGAATAGTAGGAATTCTCAATAGTTAAGAGCGTATATAATATTTATAGCTGTGAATTTTGAAACAAGCTTGAATTCAAAATATTAATCCTCTTTTTCTTCCTTCTATGCACCTCATAGTTTGATTAAAACTATCTACACAGTATAACCTATTTGGAGAATCCCATGCCATGTCTGACAGATACAAATAATCCCATTAAGCCTTTAAGTTGAAAATTCTCGTGGGGGGGAAAACAGCTACAAAATCATTCCCAAACCTACTTTATTTTCAGTCCAATGTTACCTTCTGTGTTTCCCATATAGTAGTAGATTAGTTTTCCAGCAGATTTACAAATTTTCTATAAAGCTTGAGTTTTCTCAGCAAAGCCTTTTATTTGCAGTTATATCTGCAGGTGGACCTGTGCAGTAGAAACCTTCCCCTGTCTCACTGAATTGCAACTAGATGCTCAAATATCCCTATCCATCCAGGAAGATGGACACACTGAGTGGGCTTCTCTTCATGTAACTGTAGGCATCAAAAATTAGATTTAACCACTCATGATAGACAGCAGAACAAAATGAGTGCTTTTAAGGAAGGATTGCCTGGCCTAACTTACATCCCATTTGAGGAAGTGATGATTTGCCCTCTGAGGTAGCCTCTTAAAACCTGCAAAAGGAACCTAGAGTGGTCCCGGCTAGCTTTTAGTTGTCTTTATTCATCAGTGGAATGCTCTGCAAGGCCAGGGGCCTATTCCATGTTGCTCCACAGTGACAAGATTTTTGCCAACACAGGAAGGATATTGTATACATTCAGCTGTCAGTTTTCCCACTTGGCAATCTTTTCCATAAACTAAACAACTCATACTCCCAGTCCTGACGTGCTTCCTTTCAGAGCTGACAGTAAAAGCATTTTGCTTCTGGGAACTAGGAATAAGAACCTCCCCCACCACCCTTGCATCCACAGTCTGGAAGAACCTGAGGAAGAGTTCCTTCTCTCCTAGTGGTATCATCTTGTGGTGCAGCACATCTGAGGTGAATGTCTGGCCTTCCTCTTCCCATCAGCACAGCACTCAATCATGGTAGAGTCACCACTGTAATTATCATCATAACACCTCATTGAGATAGGATATGCTCTCACATTTGGTGCAGAGATTTGGGAACTGTGGCACCAGAGCCTTCCTGAAATCCTGAAGTAGGGGCAGGGATGAGACAAGTACTTGCTTGTCCAAAGTCCATGTCTGCATCGTTCTTGCTTTCAAAATAGCCTGTTTCTAAAGGGGTAGAGTGTGTCTTTGACTTTCTCCAACAGTTAAAAAGCATTTCAGGAAACAGGGCATCAGTGAGGAGGGGTCTGTGTCCCAGGGAAAGTAGACAGGGCTAGCTGGAGAGCTGCCACTGCAGTGAGGAACTCCAAGGACTTTTCTTCTGCATTGCATCAGCAGTGAGCAATGGGGAGACTCATTTGAGCCAACTATGGGTTGTCATTCTTCCTTCCAGATGCAGTGGCCTCTGAAATCACTTCATTGTCTGCAGCGGAATCTGGCACAGGACCATAATGCCAGGTTACTTCACTTCCCTGCAGAATAAAAGATTTCTTCAACCATGAAAAATTATCTCCTGACAGTGCCATTCATTAGGGCTCCCACCTGTAGACTGTTTCATTTTCAGCTTACTCACAGGGTGCTGAAAAGTCAGCGTGTGTGTTATCACTTGACAATATAGTACAGCTAATACCTCTTCACCCTTACGTATGTTGTCACTTACTGCTCTTTGCCTCAACAATGGCTCACAGTAACATTCAGATCTTGGACTTCACTCTCTTTTAAAAAAAAACTTGTGCAGCCCAATTTTGCCAGAGCTCTTGTTTCTTAAGAATTATACACATAGGGGAAAAAGAAATCTATATTTGGTATTTTCTTCCTCTTTTGAATTAGAAAGTTAAAACATAAATTTTTGTCTATAGACCCTCAATAGAATAGGACAGTAGTTCATTATTTCTAAAGACAGGCCAGATGGACTGTGCTTTCTGAGCTTATGGTTTAATGTATACACTAAAACTAATAGAAATCCGAAGTTTTTATAACAACAAAATGTCTCGTAACTAAATTTCAAACTAAACATTCTTCTCCACTCCTTTTGTCATGAAAGTTTCGCCCAATACTTTCTTCAAGGTTTCATTCTCAGGAGGGGGCCTGTAGACACCAAGCCTTGTGATTCTTATTCATCCATCTGTGTTGTACATAGAGACACACTTCACGGAATCACATCATCACAGGATGGTTTGGGTTGGAAGTGATTTCAGAGATCTTCTAGTTCCAAACGCCCTGCCACAGGCAAGGACAATTTCCACTGCTGCTGCTTCAGGCATAGAAGGTTTGCAGTCCTGTATTGCACCATGGATAGCCCAGGGCATCCCAAACCCCTACAATTAAGTGAGCTGAGTCCCACTGTATACATCTTAGAATCTCTGTATCTTTGTCCCCCTGTCTGCTGTAAAAACTTCTACCAGCATCATACTGTCTAGGATTGTGTCTATTTGAATTTGTGTCTGGAAGGCCCTGGAGCACGTATGGCAGCTGTGACACAAGAGACTGCATGTCTGTGAGAAGTAAGAACCCACCTGGACTACTGCTGTAGCCCTAAGACCCACTCTAACCAAACTTCACAACATTTTCACCCCTACAAGTCATGGGCCAGCCCTTCCATCCATACAAATCAGCAGATGTGTGTGTACAGGGCAAAGCATCTGAGTTGTGGGACTGCACATCTCGTCAGGATGTGAGTAGACACAGAGTCAGGTCAGGAAGGGATCCATGGATAGTATGGCATTGCAGACAGAGCCTGACTTGTCTGCTGCCTGCTGCCTGCTGTTACTCCAGGGATCTGCCTCACTGTTGCGTGGTCATTCCCTCATGGCCCAAGAGCAGCTGCACTGGTGTCACCAGCCTTTCCCCAACACCAGTTGTATTCTCTAGCTGTCTGAATACTTACTTTTCTTTTTGAGTTTTTTTTTTTTTTTTAAATTTAGTAGATGCTTTTTCCATTAATTTGGTAAATCTTAATGTAGACCCAGGTGGGGATGGGGCTAGGGCCAAGCAAATGCAAATTTGAAAAATCCTGTCTGAGAATGTAAGATCCTGTCATATTCCATGTCTTCACATATTGTCCATGGGTGAGGCAAAGGTTTTGCTTTGCTTCAGGCTCTCCTCATCCTTTGTAAGGGCAGCAGCGGGTTGAAAAGGTCAGCAGAAGACTGCAAATAAATTGAATCGTATGAAACTTTTATTTCCTTTCTGGAATAATGGTGATCAGATGGGAATTTTGAAAAAAACTTTTGGGGTCTTTTTCTTGTGGAGTTAAAACATTGCAGGATTTTTGCCTTCTTGGCTCTGGTTTCCTCTTTTCTTGCCAGATATCATTATAAGGATTCAAGAAGGATGAGTAATTAAAACCCATGCAAACAATGTGTCGGACAATTAAATTTAAATGTCCGCTTGATGAGGCAACGTGGGTGAGTAAACGCAGAGCTCCTGGAGCTGATGCCCTGCGGAGGCAGGAAGGATCGCGGGGGCTCACCCCACCCCCAGGGACCCTCTGAAGAGCGATCCGGGAACCCAGACACTGGGGACAAAGAGGTGCCCTCGGGGCTGCAGAGGTGCCACGGGCTGCACCCCAAAACCTCGCACTGACACGGCAGCCCCTGAGCTGCCCGTAGTGCCAGAACACCGCGAGTAAAAAACCACGGATGGCGAAACCCCCTATGTTTTTCCTCGGGAAATAAATTAAAATAGCAGTAAAATATTTAACTGGGGGGGC
>JANPWX010000175.1:3926809-3958669 GCA_024734555.1 Trochalopteron elliotii
GTAGGGAAGGTGTTAAACTCTGAACGCCAGCCGGGAGGGCGCCGCGGGGTGCGGGTTGCCCCGGGGGACAAAGGGGCGGCGGGAGGATGGCGAGCGCCGGGCTCGCCCTGCGCTGCCCCGGGCAGTGCCTCACCTGCCGGAGCGCCCGGCCGTGCGGAGCTCCGGGCGGTGGGAGCGGCTGTCCCGGCCCGGGGCGAGCACTCCCTACGCTCTGGGCTTAATGTTTAACCCCGCTCGCATCCACCGGAGCGCACCGGGCGCCGCCTCCCCGGAGGCGCCGGCGACAAAAGGGCGAACGCGGCTGCTCCCCGCCGGTCCCCGTTGCTGGTGACCAACTCTGAAAGGACGGCGGGTGAGGGAACAGCTGGGATAAAATTCGCCTTTGCTGCTTTTTTTATGCTGTGAAGACGTCTGAGGTAGCGCTCCGCTGCGGTCCTGTACTTGGATTCATCACTGTGTCTGAGTACATTAGTATTTTTGGGCTGGCCTTTTAAGACATACGTGACACGAGCTCTCCAGCGAAGCCGCTGCTGGAGCCTGGGGAAGTTGTCTTTTGCCTCCTGCCCCGAGCAAGGTGCGAGGGGTTGGTAAGGTCTCTCCGAGACCCAGCTTGTGCAGCTACCCGTCACTGAGGTGTTTTGGAAGCCCTGGGGATGCAAGTCCTTCCTGCAGCTTACCCTGTTATTCAAACGGATTGTCACTGTCTGCCTGTAACGCAGTTTGCTCTTGTACCATGATACCGACGCTGCTTGACGTGCAGGGAAAGAGAAAGAAGAAAAAAAGGAGGGTGAAAGGAGGCAGTCCTAGGAGTTGGTCTAAATGGAAACGTGTACTATGCTCTCTTTTCTCTGTGTTTGCCTGTCACTGACACACGTGCCAAAATAGCCTCTGCCCGGTGTGTGTGTTAATGGACATACCCGTGGCCTGTCAGTATCAAAGCTAATTTCAGGTTTTCCAAGACATCTCTTCCTTCAGCCCTCAGTCAAGCAGGTAAGGTAGTGTACTCCTCACACCAATCTCAGCATCTCACCAAGGCTAATAAAGTTGTTAGATTTTAATGGCAGGAAGGCTTCTGTAGTTATTAAAGTGCAACTCCATTATTTTTGCTGTGTTTTAACAAGTTCTGTGACCAGGAAAAGCAGCAGAGGTATTTTGGCACAGCACTGACAGTGATTTAGTTCTCCTTTATGATTTGGTTTGGGGCAGATTTTTCTCTCTCGCTGTCTTGGTTTCCTCTCTTAGTTTTTTTTTTTTTGGTTGTTTTTTTTGTTTTTTTTTTTTTGGTATGTTAATCTTTCTGGCTTCCAGCACTGTGGAAAAACTTTCTTCATTTCAAAATGTAATGGAGACTGGTTCATGGGCTTTCATACTAGATGATCCATGATTTATTGGTATTTAACCATCTATTACAAGAACCACCCCTGAAGTAGTGAACTCTTGCTGAAAAATTACTTGCTTATTAGAAAATTATTCATGTCTGTCCTGAACAAGGCAGTTTTCTTTCAGCAGCATCTATCTTGGGGCATGAATGCCCGTAGCAAGCAGGAAAATGTGTCTGTAAAGTGTTTTAGCAGCATGGGGAGCCCCGGGGTAGCTGTCACTGTTTCCATTCTCTAAACAATTTTAATGCCATTAGTGAGTGTGATTATGTACAAACCGCTTCTAGGGGGTTCCTAGGCTGGATGTCAGAGCAGGGCTTTGTGCTGAGTCAAAGGGTGGATTGAGTTTATGACACAGTTTAAATAGAAACAGAAGAGCAGAGCTACAGTAGAGCGGCAGCACATCGTAGTTCATTCAGTACCGCTCTGTGATAGTCGTGCAGGGAAGTGCTCACTCCTTACCACTTTGTTCAGTTTGAGAACACCTCTCAGGGTCGCCCATGAGTAAGTAGCTGAGGACAGAGGGTTTTAACCCTGGGGTTTGTTTCAGCTTTTTGGTTGTGTTTCAAATGAAAAGAGAAAATAAAATGACAGAAGAGCCTTACTGGAAAGTCTCTGTTTAAATGGAGACTGCTTTTTCAATTTCTTCATTTTTAAGAGGAAGGATCAACACAGAAAGAGGTACTGTGCACTAATTTGCATCCTGTTATAAATAAGACATATTTATTCAATTTATTGCTGCTCAGATCTGATTTAGTACCAGTTATGTCTCCAGATGGGACATAACTATGAAGACTTCAGTAGATGAGCACTCTTTAGCTTCTACAGTCAGGTATAAACTCAGAAGTGTATTTTATTGTCAGGTTAAACAACATTTTAAATAATAGACAAGTTCTGTAACTGATGAAGAGGCTTTTTTATCTCCTAGAGCTACAATGTGATCACAGCACAGAATAAGCAGGGGAGGGGGGTGGGAGGCTTGCTCGGAGAGGTAAAGTGGAGTGACACTTCACACGGCGCAGCACAGACACAAATACCATCTCCTGAAGCCTTTTTTCTGGGACCAGCTCGAGTCCCGTCTCCTGCCTTGTTCTCTTCATAGGGCGGCTGCCCTCTGCTGTCTAAAGCTGCCCTTCCAAATGCTGGCGGTTCTGTGGTGGTGATGGTGGGGAGATAAGGGAGAGCAGGTTGCAGGCGAGGTAATCTCTCTTCTCATCCCAGATGATAATCTCGGAGGAAGCAGAGGAGCTGTTTGGCACACAATCCCTTCATCGGTAATCTGACTGCTTGTGCAAATAACAACTGATGAGATGCTTGTTTTTCCCCTGCCTTCTAAATAAACCAGCCAAAGGCCAGCAGAGGCTCACTTAGCATGGATGGGTTTTTGCATGAGTGGTGCAATTTAGAGAGATTCCACCTGTCAGGAAAGCTGAGGGCGATGAGGACAAACTGCACAGAAATATGTGCTCGTGATGATGGGATCACCTACCTGATGCACAGCTTAACGGTGGTTTAGTCTATCAGCTCCTAACTGTGAAACCAGTAATCACTGCTGCATGCAGCCCTCACTGGCACAAGCAGGATAGCTAGCAGTTGACTTACACCAGTGTATATTGCCTTTGTGGGGATGGAGCAGTATCATTTGTCCCTGTTACCTTCTTTTTTATCTGTCTTCCTAATTACTGTCCTACAACAATATATGTGATAATACAGCAGGTGTTCCCTGTGCCATCCTTACAGCAGTTTGAAACTCCCTCATTTCATAGCTTGCAAAATCTGAAACTCCCTCATTTCATAGCTTGCAAAACGCAGCCACGTCCAATATTAAAATTTGCTCTGGAAGGTGTCAGAGGAGCTGGCGGTTTTCCTTGCATAGCAAGTATTTTCTGATTTTGGGATATCAAAAATGATGCAATTCTGATTAATGTTTAAAATGGCTTGTATTTTCCAGAATGAGTAATCTGTTAGGTATAAAGCATCGCATTTGTTAGAGACTAACCTATGAAAAAAGTATGTTCCTTTAAAGATGTCCTGTTTGTTAATGAAAAATTTGCCAACAGGATGTGTGGTCACTTCTGAAAGAGTCAGTACCTGCCTCTGTGGGTTTCAGTAGCATCAGTTCTGTTCATCTATATCTGTTTTTTGGACTTAAAGTCTTTTGATATCTTGCATGAGTCAATTGATATTTTAAACATTTTGTGCTTTAATTATAACCTCCATTCCCAAAGAGAATGGTACCAAAAATCTAAGGATCTAGGCCCAGTATTTGAGCTAAACACCACTGGACATCAGCAGCCTGTAGCTTTCAAAGTCTTTTTTGGCTTATCTTAAGGGTGGAGTATTCCTACACAAAGTGTTAGAGAGAAGGATTTTTCTTCTTTATTCTTAGATAGCTGTGGTCATTTCCTGTGTGATTTGCTTTGGTGTACTCGTTTGAGGCATTTCAGGAATGATCCTGCAGTTGTGATCAGTGTAATCTCAGCAGGGTTTTAAATATGTGTAAGCTCAACATAATTGTGAACTTCGTTTGAATAATCTTTGTGTGAGGGAGATCCTGCCTGCCTTCTTGCCCAGGGCACAGGGCCTCCTGCAGCGATTCAGCTGTATGGCTAATTTTCAAATAAACCGAAGTTACGCATTTTTTTGACACAGTACTAGTGCACGCTGTTCTCTGCAGTCTCAGGCACTCTGCCTGCAGTTCATAAACACATTTACAGTCACATTTGCCTCCCTGTACTCAGAGGGGGTTGGTTTGCATTTCTAATTAATTGAGTTTATAAAGCAATAAGCCAGTGTGTTAACTGAAAATTCCCTCAAGAATTGTAATCTTCCTTCATGAGCTGCCTATGTGTAATCATATCACCCTTTCTCATGTAAGCCTTGGGGAGAGCCAGTGCCGTGTGGTGCAGAACCTTTGTCTGGTGCGAGTTTCAGGGGGAAGTGAGTCTCCTCTGTGGTCATGTTCTGCAGCCCAGCACCTATCAGGTCACCTTCTTTGTCCCCCTGCCTGTCCCTACCACTAGCCTGATGTCTCTGGCTCAGATGGCAGATGGTGTGAAGAGATTTAAAGGGCATCTTTCAGCAAAATGAGAGAGTAGGGGAGAGCTTTCAGAGAGCATTCTAATCTAGCTGAAGACAGACACATTTACTATTTGCAGGAGCTCTGTTAACTGGATGAATAGATTTAAACAGAATCTGAATTTTCTTTAAACTGTGTGAAGACAAATACTGTAACTTCCCACTGATGTCAGCTGGGAGTTAGTGGCTCAGCACACCTAAGGGTTAAATGTCCTGTATTTCAGTGTTAACCTGGAACACCTGTTTCAAGACTCAGGCTAAGGCATTAGTTTGGCACTGAGAAATCTGAGCTACTTAATGTAAGTTAACTCCATTCAAATTGCTTGACCCTTATTACATTTATGCTGGGTTAGCAAGCCACTGCTTAGCATGGTAGGATAATCTCGCAACAAGTTTGGGTGAATAACTGTATTTGCTTTTGCTTTCCACAGACCAACATTCAGAATGGCTGCCTTGTCCACTTTAATCCTCCTTTTGTGTGCTGCTAAAGATGTGATGCCTTCCAGTCCTCAATGGAAGCCAACTTGGCCGTCTTACAGAGTTCCTGTTATCCTGCCGCAGTCTACCCTGAACTTGGACAAACCACAGTTTGATGCTGAAGCCAGACTGGAAGTGGTGTCTCCATGTGGCCCAGCATGCCACAAAAGTTCTCCTCTGCCAACTTACGAAGAAGTGAAGAACTACCTGTCCTACGAAACCTTGTACGCCAATGGCAGCCTCACTGAAACTGAGGTGGGCATTTATATTCTGAGCAGCAGCGGTGATGGGTCTCGAGGCAGATCTCGAACTAAGAGGCAGATCTATGGCTATGACAGCAGGTTTAGCATTTTTGGGAAAGACTTCTTGTTGAATTACCCATTCTCCACATCGGTGAAGCTCTCTACAGGTTGCACAGGGACATTGGTGGCTGAAAAGCACGTTCTTACTGCTGCTCATTGTATCCATGACGGAAAGAGTTACGTCAAAGGAGCTCAGAAACTGCGTGTGGGGTTCCTAAAGCCCAAACAGAAAGATGGCAGCAAAGGGTCCAATAACACCAACTCGGCAATGCCCGAGAAAATGAAATTCCAGTGGATCCGAGTGAAACGGACACATGTCCCCAAAGGATGGATCAAAGGCAATGCCAATGACATTGGCATGGATTACGACTATGCCCTGCTGGAGCTGAAGAAGCCACACAAAAGAAAGTTTATGAAGATAGGTGTGAGCCCACCAGCAAGACACTTACCTGGAGGGAGGATTCACTTCTCTGGCTATGACAATGACCGTCCGGGAAACCTGGTTTACCGTTTCTGTGATGTCAAAGATGAAACGTATGACCTGTTGTACCAGCAGTGCGATGCCCAGCCGGGGGCGAGTGGATCTGGGGTGTATGTGAGGATGTGGAAGAGGCAGAATCACAAATGGGAGCGTAAGATTATTGGTATATTTTCAGGCCATCAGTGGGTGGACATGAATGGCACCCCACAGGATTTCAATGTAGCTGTTCGCATTACACCCCTCAAATACGCACAGATCTGTTACTGGATCAAAGGCAACTACCTTGACTGCAGGGAAGGATAAAGACAATGAAACTCCTTGAAAGCACTTAATGACTGGTTTTAGTTACTTATCTGAGGAAAGGCTAGACTTGTGCTGCCAATGCATGTGATCATGTAACATCAGGAGGTGATCTGTAGCTTTTCAAGCCAGCCACCTTGTTCTTAGGGCAGGGACTGTGTGGTGCTATCATTACAGCCTGAAACTGGGGAGAAAGGAACGTCTGCTGGGTGGGGAAGGAGCAGGTGGACTTGCTGAATATGCAGCTGAGCAACTGAAGATTAATTAGGGGCGGATCAGTAAACAGTATGAAAACAGAACCGTCTCCAAAGAATCTTGTAAAAGGGACGCTGTTGACTATCTCATGCCTACAATGTTTGTTTTAATAAATCCTAGGATTAGTAGAAATGCTTTGATCTGAACTTTTAAAAGAAAATATTTCTATGCTGTTGGGGGCTGAAGAGGGGCATTTAATGGTGTTTGCAACCCAAACATTACAGCTTTGTGTTCCTGCATGAGAAAAGGGAGTGTGAAAAGGGCAAGGCATGCACCGTGGGAGATGAATGCCACACAAATAGCGTGAAGGGTAAATAACCACATAACACTTCTAACTTCTTTTCAGCCTGAGTGATTTGAGACTTTATTAGTAACATAGTTAAGAAAAATGCTTTTTGAGCAAACAGACCTTGATGTTGCAAGGATTTGACTGTGAAGATGATGTTGGTCATATGATCAGTGCCATTACATCCTGCTTTGGGAAACACGAATTGCACACGGGATTAAATCTTTATAGGAGCTGGGACCTATGAAGGAGCAGGATCCCTATGAATATACTAGACAGCACATTGGGAATGGGGCTTTTTGTGTTTATGACCTACTTAGGTCTTTTAAGGAAAGTGTCATGTCAACAACTCAGACTTTCAGAGGGGAAGCCTGTCTTCAGTCTTGCTGTCTATCTGAATTGCTGCCTGCAGAGCAAGTAAAGGAGAGAGCAAGACAAGGGTTCTACTGCGTTTTCCCCCTATTTGTTGAAGATCCTTGCTGCTCTACCTAATAATACACCACATAGAGGGACCCTCGACTTACAAGTGTCTCTCAGCCATATCCCTTTGACAGTGTAATTTGGGCATCTTGAATAAAATTTCTTGTGCTTTTGGAATAGGAATCCTCCTCCCCACCTAGCTGTTGAGTTACAAATAATTCTTGGCAAATGCACATTTCAGGATTTATGCAGCTGGAATAGAACCACTTTATAGGATACAGCCTGAGTTTGCTGTGAAGTGATCCTCTGTTGTCTCTTACAGATAACCATGATACTTTTACCATATAAATTAGAATTAGAAATTAGAGTTGAAAACAAGGACTGTCTTTTTGAGGTAAAAACAGTGCAGCCAAATACTGTAGCTCAGCATTCAGAAGTCAACATGGTCTGTACAAACAGCCTTTCTTAGATGGATTGTGCCACCGTATTTCAGTAACATGGTTGAGGACACACTGCCATGCCAAGATTATTTTTTTAAGTAGGAGGATAGACACTGGCTCCGGTCTCTCTTCCATCCATCACTCACTGACTCCTGAAGTTTCCCAAGTTACCCATGGTGCTTGGTGTTGTGGGGCAAATGCAAGTCCCTGGTGGGAAATATCAAAGCCGGGAAGGAGTGAATCCAAGCAGAGCTTCCCTGTGCTATACCAAGACAAGGAAAATGTTAATTCAGCTAAGCCTTTTTTTACACTCTACTAATTACTACGGCATTTGTAAACATATGCCTGATGGTGCTTTATCTTTGTGGTGGCTTTGGCTCTAGTTCTGACAAACATTTTTGCTGGAGCTGCCTATGATTATTATTTTTATAGAAGCAGTGTACAAAAATGTGGACTCTCATGGGTTTTTGGTGCACTCAGATACTAATGCTTTGAAATATGAATAATCACCATATGTACCTGATGGTCTTTTTCTGACTTTTTATTTTAATTTCTTTTACTCTATGGCTGTTATCTGGAGCACTTTTGTTTGAATGTATCACAGTGAATAAAGAAAAGTTATGGAATTTCAATGCAGACATTCTTGTATTTGTGCTGTATTGGGTTGCGCTTTCAATCTCATTTCAGCTACTTATTTGTAAAGACATTCAGATACAGATTTATTAAAATCCTTGGTGCTGTTTATTTTCCTTCAATTTTCTTCTGCTCCCACCTGCTGGAAGTTTTTGTTTTGGTGTGTTGTTTTTGGTTTTTTTGGGAGGCTTAATTACTTTATACATTTGGATGCTAATAATCAATCTTAGCTTTTGTTTGACTCTTGCAGTTCCAAAGCCAGTCATGAGCTCTGATTATTTGGAGCTGAAAATAACCTATTAAACTGAAAAGCCACATTGTTTTTATGAACTTCAGGGTAAATAAACTATGGAGGAATGTGAACCAGTCAGTATAAAGTCATAATTGAGGTCAGTCCATCTTCTTTTTCTTTTAGTTGATGCAGTATAAAAAAAGTTCCTTTGAGGCCAACAGTGAGACCCACAGTTTTTAGAGAAACACTGGATACAGAAAGTTTTTAATTTTGGAATTGCTGTCTGTACAACTTCGCTGACCTCTGATAGTGCACACTACGCAGTGCGGGCTTGGGAACGTCAGTTCTGATCTATTGGACATATTTCCCATCCACTCATCCTGTGTTCTCAACTGCTTTCTCAGGTTCTAGGCTAAGAACTTTTCACAGAATCACAGAACCATTTAGTCTGGAAAAGATTTTAAAGAGCTTCAAGGCCAACTGTAAACCTAACACTGCCAGGTCCACCACTGAGCCACGTCCCAAAGTGCCACATTTAAATGTCTTGTAAAAACCTCAAGGGGTGGTGACTCCACCACTTCCCTGGGGAGCCTGTTCCAATGCTTGACAACCCTTTTGATGGAGAAAATTTTACTAATATTCAGTCTAGACCTCTGCTGGCACAACTTGAGGCCATTTCCTCTAGAGTAAGGTGAGCAAGGTGGGATTTTTTTTTTTTTTTTAACCTGAGAGTGTATTCAGCAAGTTCAGTGTAATCAGCGGTGGGAGAGTCTCTTCCCACTGCACACCCTCTGCAAACATTCCAGTTTTGGAAAGAAAAGGAAATTTCAGATAACACTGGCAGAATTGTGGTTCTGAAGTTCAGCACTGTTTCACCTGTGCCCACCGGAGTTGGTGGTAATTTTGCCAGTGTAATCATGTGCAGCAAGGTTGGGCATGCTAGACAGGTTTGAAGATTGCATCCTGAGGATGTTTGCTTTGATGCTGCAAAGTAGGCTCTTTTAAAACCAGAACTTTAAAATGTGAGAAAGATAGCTGTGCAGCCAAAATAAGGCTCTTCAAGAAAACACAAGTAACTCAATTATATACAGGCATGGCACTTGAAATTTCATTGTCCAGCCAATGACTGCCTATGACCTGCAGAACTGAATGAAGTGCCTCATTATTCTTGTGTATGAAGGCAGGGCAGTAGATTGGTATAGAGGCACTGTTTTAACTGTGATTGAAAAGGATTAAGGTCTGCTCCTGCATCTGTAAGAGCCTGACATATGAAAAATTTTACTTAATTTGCTATAAATCCCTTGGAGAACAGTGATGGAAATGGAAAGTGAGGTCTTGAAAAAACACAGACTCTGCTGAGCTTTTCCCCAGCACACACTGAACTTAGCCTGCTGGAGACTGCAGAATATCATCAGGTTTCTGTCTCAGAGGAAAAGTATTTTCCTTGCATCTGTAATTGTTTTGCAACTGAATTCCCAGGCCTGCCTGTTTAGAGGGCAGCCCTCATCCTAAAGTTGCAGGCTGAACCCCAAGCAAGTATAATACATGCTTGAAATTCTTTTCCGTGTTTCCACTTAATCTGCCATTTGTTAGCAGGTTTTGGTAGTGTGCCAATGCAATATGCACAGGCCTTTGGAAGAGAAGCTTTCAATGAGTGCATAAAGTATGCTGGGTGGGTAAAAACTTCTTTACTTTTCTGGAAGAAAAAGGAAGCTTGGATGGAGAAGAGCAGCAGAGAGTGAAAGGGCAGTACGATTTGTATCACAGGAGGAGGATTCCTAGAGGATCAGTTTCGTGGATGTGCATGTGTGTAGAGTTTTTATAAATAATACTGTTAGTTTTCATTCCTAGTTCTACCAGGTAGAAAAGAAAAACTTAGAAGCTGAAGTAAATTATGTCTCTTCAAATGAGCATTTTAATACCAGCTATGAAGCCAGTGTGCAGCACAGATGAGAAGTTTAGGCTGTGACTTGTCTAACAGATACACAAGAGAAGAGTAACAGTGACATAAACATTAGGAACCTGATGTCCTCCTCTCAGAAGGTGTTTTTTCCTGTCTTACATGGTGACTATTAGGTTGTACATGCCTTGTGTCTGCTGACAAAGGTAGTGTGGGCTTTCATAGGTAAATGATTATATAAGGGAAGAGAAATACCTTAACATGCTCCAGACACTATTATCAACACTGATTATTCCCAGGATAAAATTATCAGTGATGCTTTAGGTGTGGATTGATTTTTAACTAAATGGGCATAGGTTGAGCCATGAAGCAGGGTTACACTTTTTTTTTAATCTAAAGATCTCTGACAGTAATTAAGTGTTGTGGCTCAGGGGAGGGATGGTGAATGTTTCTCTGCAAACTTTTTATGGACAATGCTTTTTTTTTTTACAAAAAAAAAATCCATTTAAAAGGTTTGTGCATAAGCAGAGATCTACGAGAAGTTAAACACTTCTATTAGTTCACCAAGCAAATAATCATGATATAAAATAGTAAATTTAAATAGCACATGTAATATGTAATATCTGAGACTTTTTAAATGACGTTTACTTGTTTGCACTTATTTCAGTTTTGGAAATTGCCATTTATGCTGATTTGATGAGGAGAGAGTGTTTTTCTAGCAAGCATGACCAGCTTAAATACAAAAAACATGTATGAGAAATACTGACTTGTGGTAAGAGTATGAAGATTGTTCGTTTGTATTGGAGTGACAGCAGTAATAAGGTACAATAGGTTTTTTTTAACTTATCCTAAACAACTTCCTATAACAGCTTTATGCCACATTATCAAAGATGTGGTGGTTTTCCACAGGTTGCATACATGAAGAAGTTAATTTACTGACGATTTAGGTGCTGGTTAACGTAAAGTTAAACACGAGTCAGCAGTGCCCTGTCAGCCAGGCAGGCACTGATCTCTTGTCTCTGGTGACCAGTGACAGGACCTGAGGAAATGGCCTGAAGCTGTGTCAGGGGAGGTTTAGGTTGGATATTAGAAAAAGGTTCTTCACCCAGAGGGGAGTTGAGCACTGAAACAGGCTCCCCAGGGAAGTGGTCACACCACCAGCCTGACACAGTTCAAGATGTGTTTGGACAATGCTCTCAGGCACATGGTGTGACTCTTTGGGTCAGGAGTTGGACTTGATGGTCCTTGTGAGTACCTTCTAACTCAGCATATGCTGAGAATATCATATGCACAGAATATCATATTCTGTGATTTTTTGCATCTCTTTACCTTTGAAGCCAGGTATATTTGCTGCTATGGACAGGTCAAAAGAACAGAAAAATGTTCACATTTGTAAAATTTTGGTAAAGGCTTATCTACCATAGAGTCCTGCTTCTGAGCTGAAGTTGAGGAAGGGCAAAGTGAATTGGGAGTGTTCAGCCTGGAAAAGAGAAGGCTTTTGGGTGACCTTATTGTGGCCTTCCAGTATCTGAAGGGAGCCTACAAGAAAGATGGAGAGAGACTACAAGACAGGGCAAGGGGGAATGGCATCAAACTGAAAGAGAATGGGTTTAGATTAGGTATTAGGAAAAGAATCTTTACTGGCAGAGGGTGGAAACCATATGGTCTTTAAGGTCCCTTTCAACTCAAACTATTCTATGATTCTATATTTGTCATCCTACAGGAAGAGGTAGGTTTAAATGGGATAGTTGAGTTTAAACCTGAGCAAGCTAGAAAATAATTTCTTTTAGCTGTTTTCCCAGATTCTCTATCCTTTTTATGTTCCTACCCATCCTTGGAAAATAAATTTCCCGTGATGGAAAAGAATGGACATCCTTAAAAATGAGGGGACTCAACAGCTTGGTTGTTCTGACCTTTCTGGGACAGGCAGGTCACACTTGCTTTGATCTTGGCCAAAAATTTGCACCTGGGTCAAAGAATCCTTTCCAATAAAAACTCTTGAAATCAGTATATTTCAAGAAAGTATTTTCTATGAATAGAAGTTCATAGAAACCAAACATATTTTTCTAATGAATTTGCAATCATACCCCATGTCAGGTAATTTTTCTTGCTGTGTTCTGGTCCCCATGGGAATGAGCATGGCATCCCTGCTTGGAAGATGATGTCTTATCAACAGCATTCAACAAAATTCTCCTGTCCAAAAGCCATGTTTTTCCTGAATTAATTGCAGGATTTTTTCACTCTGAATGGAGCATACAGAGGCTGGTTTCATTGTTGGTGGGGCAAGGAGGACATGAGAAGATCACCATGGCAGCAAAGGGTCAGCCAACCATGGGACTGTAGCCCACAGAAACAGGTGGAGCCACAGGGGTTTTCTGGCCTCTGCCATCTCACAAAAGCTTCACTCAGCAGAAAAGCGTGGGGTGGAAGAAAATGTCACCCTGGGCCTCATCCCGCACCCACCAAGTCGGTTATTGTGTTGGGTGGGAGCAGGATTCCTGCACAGAGGGATCTGCCACAGGGCTTAAATGTCACCAGTCGTGTGGGAGCACTTCTCTCCAGCCAGCCCTTCTGAGGGATCATTGTGGGCAATGAAAGGGCAGGAAAGACTTCTGCAGAAAGTGTGGGTGGCAGAAAAGCAACCCTTCATGCTGGGAACACATCAGATGTGTGAAAAGCTCTGGAATGTCTTTTCCCTGAAGTAAAGAGCTAGGCTGAGTGGTCTCTGCAGGTGGAAGGAGGGCATCTTTGCTCAGCAGGACCCCTCCCCATGCCATGTTGTCTCTGGCAACAGCTGAGCAGGAGAGGGATTGCCACTCTCTTACCTTTATGGATGAGCTACTCAATACCTGCCATCTGCCTCTGGTGGGAAGTAATTATTTAGCAGGAAGAACAACAAAAATTGAGAGAATAACCTGACAGAAGATGTGTTAGGTACACCGTACCAATTAAATAACTGTTTACAAACAGGTACCCAGAAATACTCTTATTTTTTCTAAGAAAAAGCAGGCTGCTGCTGTTGTTGCCAGCACTAAGAACCTTCACTGAATGGGCTGGACTCAAGCTTGTGGGTACTGTGGAGACATCCGCTTTAGAAATTCCCATTTCCCAGACTTCACCATAAAAGCAGACTTTCTGTCTCCTTGTTTCCCCCAGACCTCACTCAGGAAACACAATCCCCTTTAAAGTACATGATCTGAAGCTTTGTCTAATGGAATGTCTTTAGGGTATTTCTCAGTAATCAGCTCCCTGAGTTTTTCCTGTGAGATATTCTGCTGCTCTTCCCAGCTTTATGTCATCAGCAAATTTCATTAATGTGCTCCTTCTTCTTGTGCAAGTGTTGCTGGTGAATATATTTAGTTCAGACGGCCTAGGAGTGATGTACTTGTAACCTCTCTCTACCCTGATGCTTCCCCTTTCAGCACCTTTTGTCTCTGCTTCAGCCAATTTTTAATAATTCCCTATATGGCACCATTTTAATGGCTTTGCTGAAATCAAGTCAGATGAGGTCCACCAAAACCAATTATTATAAATTAAATTATTGCTTGAACAATGCTAAGAATCTGCAATAAATCATGTGCAATATACATGGCCTATTTCATCATGCTCACTTTAATGTTCACAAGAAAGAAAGCACAGGAACTAAGATTACAGTTTTGGGGCATAGAATTAGTGTAATGCTATAAAAAATAGCTGGAGGTCATATGGGACAAAATTACAAAATTATCTAGGTTTCAAGCTTATGAAAAAGTTGTACACTTACATTTTTCTTAAACTCTAATCCAGAACATGAACACTGTATTGGTTCTCTTTCTTCATAGAGCTGGTTGTTTAAAAAACCACACATACAGCCTGAAGACACAAAAGGGATTTTTTCATTCCATTGATGCCTTATTTGCATTGTTACTAACCCGAGCATATGCAAGATCTTTAGCATCATCATGATGATAAAACATCTCATTCTTTTGATGTCAGATAAAACACAATTTTCATGTGATTATGAAGCCAAGAATCATAAAATCTCTTGTCATGATATCTTTCCCTACAGTTGAAAGGGCTATGAGACATCTGGAAATGGAAGAATCTTTTCCTTTGCTTCCTTAAAAAACCCCCAAACCACTGTTGCCTTCTTTTTCCTCTCAGATTTGATTCTTGCAATCTGGAAAGATTACAAAAACAGCCTGTGAAGTCAGTTTATGGAAGGCTTTAGTAGAAATCCTCAGTTTGGGGTATGAAATGTTTTGTTTATTTGAGTGGAAGAGCTGAATCAGGAATCAAAGTTAGGATTATGTCAGGCACTGTGTTACACAATCCCTTACTGTTTCAGAGCTGATGCTGATGAGAGGGTCATGGTTCCCTGCATCACCACCTTGCCTCTGCCACAGCCTCAGAAGGTTCTCCAGCTTCTCCAGGCTTCTCCAGGCTTCTGTACCTTCAGGTACACAGGGGTGACCTGATATGAGCCAGGGGCTGCCAGGATCCCTGTTTACCCCACAACAGGGCCATGGGAGCAGCCTGGGTAGCCCTGGCTTCTTGGCAGTGAGCTGGGATTTGTGTTTTCCACACCATCATAAGTGCAAGAGCCAGAGTCATGTACCCATCTGAAGAAATCCTGTTTGATCACTCTTAGGTCTGCCTAAGGTACTTCCATGGCAAATATTTGGTTTGGGATTTGTTTTGCTCATGTCTGTTTTCAGCTGCTCCCAGATTCCCATAATAATGTTTTTTCTTAAGATACATTTAGAATTGCACCTTAGGACTTATGTGCAGGGAGACGTCTTGTCATGTTGATACCAAGCACTGGCACCTTCACTTAGTCACTTGCATTCAAGTGCATTATTTTTTCCAGGAATCCTGTTGCTGAGGGACAAGCCACAGGAAACCATATGCCCAGCAAGAAGCACTTGCTTCTGTGAAAGATCTGTAATTTGAAGGTGAAATGGGAATAGGCTGCAGGATTTAATGAACTATTGCACATAAACTCTCTGAATTAATACCTATCGTGGCTTCAAGTCTCACAACTTTTCACAGGAGACCAAGTACCATTGCTACTATAGTTTTTAATAAACATGGAATTCAAGGTCTGCAAATTCTGAGTTCTGCACATATTTTTGCTTCTTAGTGCATGATATGTGCCTGCTAAATATTCTTACCAAGGCAGGACATGGTATATTACAAGGCATGTCAAAGAGAAATCATGGCTTGCTTTGATCTTGGGGGTTCTTGCATGACTTGCCACTGAAGGTTTACATTTGCTCTTCATATCCTATATGCAGTTTGTTTGGCTTTCAGTAAAAATGACAGGCAGAATTAATAACAGGTCTAATATCTCATTGGGAGATGCATTCCAAAAATTTCTATCTACACAGTGAGTGTTTGAAAGCCTATATGGGATCCTTGTCAATAAAATTCTTCTGCTTCACTCAAAGAGGAACTTTTCATTAGTCTGGGAAAATGCTTTCCTCATTACAAAGCCTTACTTTTATGAATCCAGAAGGACATTGAAGGTGACTGATAATTTCTGAAGAATAAGCCTTTCACACTACTACAGCCCAAGCTTGCCTTTTGTTTCTTAAAAAAAAATTTAAAAAATATTCTTTGTGGCAAAGGATGAGGCTATGTTATAATGCCCTGGGTCACACTGGAGAAAGCACGTGGGAGTGTTTAATTAAGAAGACTTATCAATGTATGTGAACCTTGACTTAAATCTTCATGGGCCAAGAGAATGCTCACATTTCTAAACTTTGGAAAAGTTCAGAGATTGCAAACTTGGGCTGTTCTGCAGGGATCTATCTGGTACCCACACTGTCAGCAGCACACATGGAGCATTGTTTTATACATACACAGATGCTCCATCACTTGAGCATCACTAGATGTTTGGGCATTTTGAGGAGGGGACAGCTATGTGACCAGGGACAGGAGTTATCTTTGTCCTTATAATTCTCAGACACTTCCTGACAACAAAGGAATGGTAAAACTTGGGACTCACAGATTCCAATCTCGGCCCTAATGAACAGAAATTCCTCTGCATATTTTCTGCCAAGTTTTATCTTGTCTGCTGCACTCCCCATTCTTCCTCATCACTACCATCTGGTGCTGGAGACATTCCACTTTGTGTTGTCTAAACTGGTTATCAGAGAGTTAATGAGTACCTGGATAATACAGAAGGGAGACGTGCTCTGTCCTTCCCGCACATCCTGTTACTCAGTGGGATTTCCCCCTCTCCTTGGCTTTATTTGTGATGCAGTAAAAATAGTTCAGCAGAGTTCCATGCAGTATTGTGAGCAGGGTTTACTTTTAATCAAGCTATGTGGTCTTTTTACAAAATCAGTGACAAAGCTGCTATTAAATACCTTTGAAGCTCTTCATAGCCTCCAACCTCAAATGCTTCAGCAAAACAGATCCATTAAAGCTTTTAGCTTAAAGATAAAGAAGGTGAGTAATAGGAGCTTGGGAACAAAGCTGACTCTGTTTCTCTGGAGTGTTGAACAGCTCTTCAAATACCAATGGGCATGAGCAAGCCCAGCCTGGGAAGGAAGATAAGAACATGTTTGGATGCCATCCATTCTCAAGATGAGAACAACACTCTCACAAACAAAATCATAGTTTTGCGTCAAACACAGTGTCAAGGCCAAGACTGACTGTATGTCAAAAATGGAGTTATCTACCAGCTGCTGTGTGGTCTGAGCAGAAGCAAGTTGAAAATGACCCTGATCTCTTAAACTGCATGGGATTTATGTCTAATGGGATCCAACTTCTAGAGCATGTCTATCCACAAGATGAGAGGTGGGATTCAGCCCTTTCTCTTGGCTGGTGACTGTCCAAGCACCTAGAGCTTTTCATAGTAAGGTTAAAGTCAAGAGGTATCTATAAATGTGCTAGACCATGAGGCAGGTAAGAGCTGGCCTCTGCCTGGAGACAGCCTGTCTACCACGGAGAGGAGCCCTTCTATAAATCAGTAAAAGTCCATCCAGACAGAAAAAAAGAAAGCATTAGAGATTAAAGCCACCAGAACCCTTCTTCACCCCTGCACAATTTCAGTGGGAAATACTCCTCCCCTTTCTATGTGAAACACTAACCAAAGTTATTGCTGGAAGCTCCTTGGAGAAGAGAGTGAATGCAAAGCCTTTGTCTTAGGCTCACTCACTGGGCTTCTCAGTCCAGGCCCCATCTCCTACCACAGCCAGTTACCTGTTTTCTGGCTTTTTCTCCTCTTTTTAAGCTCATCCCTTCACCTGGGCTGGTTCCTATCATCAGTAATCTGAGCTGGCTCCACATTACTCCTCAAAGATAGAAAAGGAGGATATCCTGGCCACACATTCCCTTCTTCAGTCTCTATGTCCCTTCTGTATTGACTAAAAATCTGCATCCTTCACTCTTCATCCCAAACCAGATCCCCCAAGTCACAGTCTCATATGGAAATTTATATCCTTCTCAACTTCTCTGCCACTTCTTCTTCCTAATCCAAAATTTCCAGCTGCTCTGAAATCATATCCCTTTCCCTATTTCTATCTTAAACACTTCCATGCTGAATTAAAATGCTTCTTTCTCAGTGCTTCTGGAAGCCTGGGTCACCCAGAGCAGGACAGATCCTAGCCCTTGGTTCTAGCACCAGCCACAGCTCTTCACCACTGGGAAAGTCAATGTTTGTCCCTGGTGTCCTCTACAGGAGCAGTCTTAGAGGTGTGGTGGGTTGGATGCCTCTGCAGTCATGTAACAGCAGGCCCTGGTTAGCATCACTTTCTGGTGGGTATAGATGGTGTGAGCACACCGGATAAAAATGAAAGGTTTGAGCATGCACAGTAAGAACTTTCTTCAGAGGTGGCACTTACTTGCACAGGGTTGGGTTTTTCTTGAAAACTTAGAGGTTGCTCAGATTGGGGCCAACTTTTAGAAAACTGTTAAGAGATATAACTGATGTAAACACATTTCTATAATCAAAATGTTGCCTGTTCTTTTTAACCTGTGCAACCATCTTTTTTCTCATTTCACTACAGGGATGAGTGAAGTTTCCAAGAATATATCACCAGGAGGCTGAATATCAGGAACATCACCATCTTAGAGCTTGAGTTTGCCAAGATCTTAGGACCTTTAACAAGATCATCTAAAAGAAAGTAGCAGGAAATCTCAATAACCGTGAGAGTCAGTGAGCTCTGAGACTTGTAGTGGAGGGCTGAAAGGAATTACAGAGCAAAAAATTTAAGACAGCAGCTCAAGAATTTTAGAGCTGCTCAAAGTGTTTTGAAGGCAATTGTAGGATAGCATATGGAGTTGGAAGAATAGAGAAGAAGGAGTGTTAAGGGACAAAAGGGTTGTGAAAGATGGACAGGACATCTGTTTGCTTGTTGTAGGAATTGTGGTTCAGTTCCAGGTAGGAGTGGATGGAAAACACTCTTCCACTTCCCCAGTGAAGACCAATTTCTTTACTACAAGAGAGGAGAAAATTGTCATGGAGGAAAAGAGACATACACAAAGAGAAAGGAAAAATGGATTTTTTTTCCTTGGGAAGTATAATGTTTTAGTTGATTTTAAAGAGAAATTTACTGAACAAAATTAATAACTCAATCATATCACTACAAATAAATTCTATGGGCCATTTTCACCCTGTTATACAACTCCATCTAACTTACAGTAAGTGATGACAACTCAAACAGCTGTAGATCTTTCTGACAAGATTCAAATGTAAATATCTGAAGCAAAATAATCAGGACAGATGTGATTTTAGACAGATTTGCTTTGTTGCAAATTTGAAACAGAGTTAGGATTAAGTTTTAAATGATAGACAATGAGTTCTGAGCAAGAATTCTAACATAGGGGAAACACTGAGATTCAGTCTTTAGGGGATAGTTATGTTCTGAGAAGAACTCAAACCATATTGGCGTATTTGAAAAATTTAGTTGTAACTGAAATAAAAGCTAAAACCAAACCATTTTCCATTTACACCAGACCCAGAAGGAAGGTAATGCCTGGAATTCAGACCTAGATTTACTCCTCCTGTCTGTGTAATCATGAACAGATTTGTAAGACATTTCAACGTCAGAGTCCAATGAAATAAAGAGAATTAGTCTGGTCTTTCATTTCTCTGGATGCAATTTGGGCTGAGTAGATGCAGATGTCTATGATGTGATAAACACTTCTTCACAGTCAATATTTTGTAGGTCACGATTTGTTTCCGTAAAGTTCATGTTTAAAATAGGTCAGATGAATCACTGAATAATATTGTTTCTGCCTTTTGTTTCTAAAAGGAGCTGAGGGCTCTTAGCTCAGTTACAGGAGCACGGAACCTTCCTGTTTTGGAAAGGTAACTGACAGCTAAAACTGTTAAATTTGGAAGGTGCTTAGACACTGGTCTGGCAGCATCAAAGTACTATAGATAGATTTGAAAGGTCAGCCTGGAACACACTTTGTTTCCTCTTAATATTCAAAGGGATTTGAGTCAGATGTGATCTTCACAACACATTGTTAGGACTTCTACCCATTTCTGAGAATTGTTTTTATTTTCTGGGATCCAGTGGAAGCCATTGATATGAGGGAGGATTGGGAAGTCCTCAAAGGAAAGTACAAGCCCTAGAACCAAGCAGACCTGTGATGGGGCCCTGCACAGTCACTCCTTTTCTTTTGCCACTTGACTTACTGTGCAACAGGCCAAACACATTTTAAAAACTCTAGCTGAATGTGAATGAAAAAAGGCTCCTGCATCTCTGCTGGCCCTCATGGCATATCTGGAAGGAAGGTGTTGGCTCACTCAGGGACTTTCTGAGCTGGAGCAAGCTAAACAGAGTCCTTGGTTATACTTTCCTTTTCCTTCCTGCTCCTGCCCCTCTTGCCTCCATCACAGTTTCTCTGGAGCCTCTTCTCTATGTGAAGACACTGTCCTTGCCCCTGTTTACTTCTCTTACCATCTGGAGACACTCACTTCCCTTCAGGCAATGAATAATTTTCCACACACCTGCTCTAGTCACTGAAAATATGATGTGAACTGGAGGAAGCAGACCAGAGCTGTCTTCACAAGCACATTCAATGATTTTGTCCTTTAAGCAGGAGGTTTGTTTTCCACCAGGTTGATCCTGGTTCCTACCTCCACATGTGCTTTGATGGCAGCTCCCAAGCCTTTCCCCTCTTTGAAGGCACTCATGTTTTTGTTCTGTCTGTTATCAGTGGTTTGGGGAATTCTAAAAGTTCATAGAATTTCTATATTGGGTGAACTGCACAGTGTGCCAGCAGGCCTGATAGTGCCCTTGACTCTTAGAGTTGGTGGATTTTTTTGGTGTTTTTTTTAACACAAGTCTTACAAGAGTACTATAAGTCTCTCCTGCTATCATATCCTTAGCAGCACTCTAATATCAGAGACAGTAATGGCAAAAAAGATTTATTTCACCATCATGTTCATCCCTCTGCTATTGCACAATTATTCCCTGGGGAGCACTTCAGGCTCTCATCCAAGAAGTTTTTATGTTTAGCTTCAATCTCAAAAGCAGCTCTGCGAGCATGATAGTGCAAGGCTCATTGTCAGCCTTTCAGCCATTTCAAAAATTAATTTTTGCCAAAAGTACAAATAAAAGGTTATTTTATTTCCCCTTCCAGGCAGTCAGACCCATAAACTGTTTGAAACATCAAAGCCAAACTGCATTTCTTCTGGCTCTAACTTCATTAGCCAGAAAGCATCTGCAACTGGAAATGAATCTGCAGCTGTGTTGATGGTTTGCAATCCAGAATTAAAAATCACTTCACTTTCTCATAGCTCTGTTAGTACTCTATAGCAGGCAAGAGGGGAAGGAAAAATATATTGTAATTAATATGGGTAATAATTTTAGAAGTGATCTTTATTGAGTAATGTTTGTCTGTATCAATATTTCAAGGAACTCAATTTTTGAAAGGCTGCTTGACTCCAACAGTCACTTTAGGTAAGATATGAATCATAATTAACTCAGATCAAGTTTGATTATAGGTACTGACTTCATTAGTGGTAAGAGAGAGCAGGGACAGGCATTTAGCACAACTCAATAAGACAGCAGACAGATTTCTTCTCTTGAGCTGCCATGGGATAAGAAACTATTTTTTCTTCTCTGTGCCTGTGTGACACTTCTCTGAGGAAATACCATTTACTGGTTTCTGGGTTTTGCCTTATAAATGGTGCAGGTGACATGAGGCCTCTACAGGGGCACAGGTAGGCCCCAAATCCTCATTTTGTTGAATACAGAGAAAATGCACAATGCAGAGACCCACCTTATCCCTGGAGTATTCAATGGGTTAGTCACTCACACTCAGTCACTGAGCTAGTATGAGGACTAGTTCATGCTTCTTGAATGTATTTGCAAGAGCTTCAGATGTGTAATGAGAAAGCTCATATGGCCAGAAATAGTAAAAGCTACTGCAGATGCAATGTGTTTTTCAGACCCTTAAGACAGATTAACCCAGAGATAAATAAATGCCATGTGGAGGCTTTCCCGTTTCTTTGATCAAAGAACAGGGTTTTTTATTGCTTAATTAAAACCCACAGGTCTGTTATTCCCCTCATCCATCCATCATCACACACAGTTCAGCTGAAAAGGCTCTGAACTTGGAAGGCCAAATTTCCTACTTTCCCTTTTTCCATCACTTGCACCTAGAGCTTGCTGCTATGGGGTTGGCTTTGCTCAGAAGGTTGTAAGCTGGGAAAGTCCCTTGTTAAGGCTCAACTTCTGGAGCATGGTTGGCATGATGAAGAATGGCAGGGCTGAGCATTTGTACCAAGGTTGGAAGCATTAGCTTCTGTGGTGGGACTGCACAGAGAGGTTCACAATCCCATGGACCTGTTTGCTGTCAGGCACAGTTTGGGGGGCCTGTCTGCATCCTTGGGGTACCTGTGTAGAATTTGGTGCTGATGGCTCAGGCTTTGCAGGGTGGCAGAGGGAGAGGTGGACTCAAAGAGGGTGTGGGACTGCTCTCTCAAGGGTGATGCTTGGGCTGAGGGCTGCAGGCAGCTCCTGCCCACCTGTGAGCAGTGCTCACTGCTGCTCAGGTCCTGATCATGCACCAGAACACTGAAAAACAATTTTGTTTTAAAACAGTCTGTGCCCCTTGGAATGTACTCGCTCCTTCTGGGCTGAGCATTTGCAAAATGTTACTTAATAGAGACATAATATAAAATCCCAGCTCCAGACGCATGCGGCTCTTGGTCCAAAAATAATCAAAATCTGAGCCTGGAACCACATGCCAGTTTTGCAACTGGCTCAGTGACAGCACTTGAACTATAACCACAGAATCAATCAGCTCAGCTCTTTGGGAGGTTGAAATCCAGGCCTCATTTTTGAAGTCTGGGACCTCTCTTTAGTAATTTACAGCATACAAAAAGAAATTCCATAATAAGACTGGTTTAGCTTCCCTAAACCTTTTGGGTCAACAAAGAAGCACTTCCACATGTTCAGATCTATTGGGTCCCTCTGCTCCCTTTACAGTGAAATCTTTGCACAAGCATGAAGTGAGACAAGTCACTATTTTTCAAAATTTTTGCATGGATTTTAAGCTAGTTCCCCTTCTTCTGTCTAAGGAAGGATGGGTCCAAAGGAGGGGGTTTGGATGGGCAAAGAGGCAGCTCTGTACACCGACTGCAGTGACACAGTGGAGTGAGTGATATTTCTTTTCTGATCTCATTGGCGAGCTGTTTCATTCTGGGTTTGTTTTTGCAGCAGTGGATCTCTCCCCTCGCCTGGGACTTCTGGGACCTTTGTCCTGCAAATATTTCAGAACCATAAAAAGCTTGAAAAACAAGAGTGACTGCAAGATATTAAATGCTTGTTGCTTTTAAATAAGCAGAGGGTACTTTTACCAAATGCTATCACTTCGGCCATATTTTTCTTGTGGTGTCATTTTTTGATGGCTTGTTTTTACTGTAGAAAAGGTCTGTGAGGCAGCTGCCAGCAAAGCGATGGTAACTGGATAGCATCTGTACATTTGAAAACTTGTTAAATGATATGTGAGAGAAGTCTATTAAAGCATGTTTGTCTGGAGTTCAAAGTTATTTCATGCAGGGTATTGTTCTGTTGCAGCCTACATCTGCCTTCTCTATTAAAACACAAAGTTAAATTATTGTTAAAAGGAGCAGTGGAAATGTTATTGGAACAAATATCATGAGCTATCACAAGTGATGTGGCGGCTGTGCAGTGAGGCACAGACCTGCCTGCACTGTACATCTCAGCTCATGGAGAACAGGCTCCTTTGAAGCTGCATCTCAGCGCATCAGCTCATGAAGTGAAACAGCGATGAACATTTATATCTGTGTGGGATCAAAGTGATGAGAAGGACCAGCTTTTAGAGGTCATAAAGGCTCCATGTGGAAACGCAAAAAATGCCATGTGGAATGCTTCATTACGGGTATTCTTAGCAACTACCAGTTTTCAGCACCACATGCTTTGTTTCCTGGAGGTAAGAGCTCCAGGAAAGTAGGGGAGTCCTACTGCAGGTCCTTTGAGAGGTCGTAAATCTTCCTGACGGGAAGAGTTTCCCATCCATCTTTTGGTTTCCACGAGCCCTTTCTCAATTTTTTTACACTTTATCAAAACAGAAGTAATCTTGAATAATGCTTTGCTATGTAGATACACTTTTGGGTGATGATCTACCTGCACATCATACCAAGAGAGTATTAATCTGAGTTACACATATATTTTGTAAATGAGAGGATGCTAAGATTGACAGCATGCCCGTGAAATGGGCTTTTACAATCTTGCCTAATTGCTGGATACCTTAGGTCTTAAGTGATCTATCCAGATTTCCTAAATCTGAATCTGAGATTGATAAGAATGTCCACATCCTTTTGTCTGAGATGAACTAAAAGAAACCATGGAAATGTATGGATGTGTGTATATGAAGCTGTTTTTTGGTTGGTTTTTTTTAATTTGTGTATACCCTACAATTCACCATGACATAACACTCAGCTTTTAACCTAATTATATCTGTGTGTAAATCCACTCTTTCACTCAACTTCTTTCTTCAGAGCTTAAAATTGGACAGAGTATTGCAATGGTTGGCCTGGGAACTGAATCCCTCTTTGTCCAGGGAACACCAGATGCCTTTGAGGTGCTCTTGAAGGTCACCTGTCTTCATTTGACTTGCAGGGAGCGGGGGCCTGTGCCTGCTTCCTTGCTCACAGGAAAGCTGCCCACTTGCCAAAGCTGGGAAGGTCAGTGAAGCAGAGTGTGGAAAGCAATTTGGGGTGGCTGCAGGAGCTGTCATTAGCTACTCATGGGATCCTTATGTGTGGGCTATGAATGGTATCAAAGTGACTGCTGAGGAGCAATAGGAGTGAGGCTGCTCCACAAGGGAGGAAAAGTTGGGAGTGGGGGCTGATCCCAGCACAGGACATGCCATCCCTGACCAGGTGTAGTCACCAGTGGGCCAGGAGCAGTGACCACTACCTTTGACCACCAAGTGGCCATTGGACAAGGCAAGATCTGGGATCTAGCCAGGCAGACTGCTCAGGAGCATCAGGACATGGAGCCAGAGACGGGACTGGAGACAAGGCTGTTTACAGCATGGGGGCAGAGAGGGCAGGTTGGTCAGCTCAATTAACTCAGGGCTATCACTGGTCTCAGAGCCCTGGCAGTGCTTTGTACAAGCTCATCCATTAACAAGAGAGGCTGGTGGAGGTAGACCGTGCTCTGCAGGAGGGCTGTGCAGTGGGTGCTGTCACAGAAATCTCCCCCTGACCTTCACACCTGCTCTGTTCCTGTGACTTCCAGCCCTGTCATCTTGGCCTGAAGTCTCAAAAGCCCTGAGCCAGCGTCCTCGAAAGTAATTTGGATTCTTTCCACTGGCTTCAGTTTTGTTGGAGCCAGCCCATTACTGGGATGGGCTTTTCCTGGTCTCCCTGCACTGCTGATGAGTGTGCTGCTTTTTTCATCCACAAGAAAGGCCATCATCAGTGGTGAGATTCAGGTCAGGTGGCAGCCAGGAAAATTTGCTTGCAAATAGCTGGACGGACTTCAATTATTAGAAATTAAAACCTCACCAGGGACGGATGGAAATTATTCTATCTGCAAGTGCAATAGGGTCTGTTAGCCAGAAGGTATTGCTCTGCTTTTGATTAACTCTTCTTCTTTAATTAATCCTTTCAGTTTATTATCCTTCTTGGAACTTTTCTGGAGTCAAAAAACGACAACTCTAGGCAATCAAGTATGTTTTTGCCTGGCTTAACCTGCATATGTTTTCATTTGGCTTTCCTTGGCTGCAGGGAGAGCAGTAAAAGCCTTGCCTCAAGTCATCAAAGTACTGCCTGCATGCCAGGGACTGCCCTGGGCTGGCCATGTCCCAAGGGAAATGCTCTGCCTTATGGGAATGATCCACATGATCCTCTTTGGGCTTCCCACGAGGCTGACCTGGGGCTGGACCGGAGCTGCACCCCGTGTTTGTAAGGGAGAGGGTCTGGGTTTCTAGAGCACCAGTTCCCTTTTCTGCTGGGGTCCTTGGCTCAGCAAAGTCCCCTATCTATCCTCGAACTTGATAAGTAGAAGTGACAGGTTAACAGGAAAAAGCCACTTGGCTCTATTTGTCATTCTTCATTAACCTTATCTCAGTCCCTCTTTATCCTCCTTTCTCCTGTGTTGCCTGGTCAATGTAGTTCTTAATACTTCCTCTCTTGATAAAGATGTCTTGTTCAAAGTGTATTTATATCATTAGTTCCAACTGCCTTACATGGCAATGCAACCCTTTGTCATCGACTTGGTTGTTGCTTTCTCAGGCTCAGTCTGGGGGGGCAGGGTTATAAAAGTGCCCTGTACACATGGTGAGGCCCATCCCTTCCCAGGAAACATCTCCAGGCTTCAGCCTCAGCAGATCATCCCTGTGGGATCACATGAGGTCAGGGAGGCTGGGCTGCATGAGGGGAAAGCAATATCTAGCCCTCAGCTCTCCAGCCCTGGCTCCTAAGGAAGCTGGGCCCCAGGAATGGCAATGCAAGAAGCAGAGCTGAGGAGACCTGACCACCAGTTGCTCCCCACAATACTGTAATCTTTCATTTTTTCAGCACTTTGCCTGGTTGTGCTCTGCTGAGCACCCTGGCCATGGTGTTTGGTGTCCTTTGCAGTGGTGGTGACACCCAGTGCTCAGGCTGTTTTCAATTACTGGGACAGCCTTGCTCAAGTGCCACGCTTGCAACATTGCTGTGGCCTCTCACTGGGCTGCAGCAGGAGCCTCTCCCTCTGTCAGCGTTCCTCACCCTTTGGGATGTTTAACTCTGGGAACTTTGGGCCTGATTTTCCTCCTCTTCCTGTCCTTTGTTATATAGATTAGATACGGCAGGGAGCTTTGTGAACATAAGTGCTTGATTTCTGGCGTCACCCTGCACAGATTTATAGCTCCACATAACAAGAGCACATGGTCAGACTTCTGAAAAATTTTCTATGGAAAATAGGTTGTGAAAATTTTTAAATAAGAATCAAGGAGAAAGAAAGGAAAAAGAAACAAAACCTGAATAATTCTTAAAAATATTTAGAGGCTCAGGTCAGTTCTAAAATATGCCAGGGGAGTCTACAAGTAGAGATACGACACAGCTTTGTGTATTTTGGTGTCTGAGACTGGCTTTCATGGAACCAGCATGAAACAAAATAGTTTTGGTCAGGAATCTCAATACCTATCTCATCAGCTCAGTGCAAGGTAGATAGTCCAGGTTGTCAGTTTTAGTCCTGACTCCATATTTCCCTGGCTGAAGTTCACACTTGGGTTTCAAGCCTGTTACATGTGGACCCAAGGCATGGTAAGGTGAATCTTGCAGCTTGAGGATGGGTTGTGTGTTGTCCATGTGGGCAGAAACTTCTGGCACTTTGCTTTAGGCCAGGGTGCTCATCTCAGGTTTGGTTCAGGGGTACTTTGAGAACCTCAGCTTCCTTGCTGTGAAGAAACAGATATGCAAGGGCAGGAGTATGGTGTGCACTGAGGAATAACCTCTGTATGGAGTTGTGGCTGCTAACCCACACCTGGTTTAGACATGGCTCGAGACATCTTGGGTACAGTTGCAGAGATGGCCCATATTTTAACATCTGGTGTGGGATTCAGTTGCATGCCAGTGTGTATGTGATCTCTAAGCGTCTATACTCCTTTTACACTCAATGGAAATGCAGGTAATACACACCATGGAGACTTCAGTATAATTTGGTGTACCCTGAGTCACCTGGTAGTTAATCAGCTGAGTAATTTCCAGACTCATTATAACTTTATTGGAGGCACCATCCATATTTACTGTAATGAGAGCATAGTCCCTAGTTCACATACAGACACCTACAAGTGGTGCTTGAACCCCACTCCAGTTTCCTTTGCAGTGCACACTTCCACTGCCTGTTAAATTGTAGGAAATTTTGTAGATGTCAAAATTGATTAATGACATTGTTTTTTACCAAAACCTCCAAGAAAAAAATTATCTTCTAGGCAACTGAGTTAAAGAATCATGATCACTGTTGTTATTCTCAGATTTCACCCTCAGTTAGGTTTGTCTGGTTCTGGATATGGAATTGAAACCTAATACTAAAATATCTCTCCAAGCTCTGCTGGCTTCTCTGTGAATACCATAATGTGTGACTCATGCTCTTTGGCAAGGATAAGAAGCTGGATTTAAAATATAGTTTTGTACTTCTTTTGATTTCCAAATAAAATCTAATGGAAAAATATTATTTATCCCTACACTTTATGTGTTAACTGATACAGTGACTTGGTTGCAATAAAACACCATTTAATTTGCTATACCCCAAAAAAAACCCCCTCAATATTTTTTACCAAGCATTTTTGAGTCTGAAAAATCTGACTAGGTTTCTCATTACAGCAACCTTTTCTGATTAGCCCTGGCAGGGGAATACTTCTCTGCTGTCCTGGTGTCCTAAAACTAGGCTTGTGCTACCTGAGAGGGTGTTTGGGATGCATCTCACCGGAGATTGGCAGGAGCTATGAAGCTTCTGACCTTTTAAACACCAATGCAAAATCTGAAATCCCCGCTTGTAAGTATTCACAACTTTAAATCTCAAGCTGTGTCTTTAACCTTGTCTTTAATTAGACACCAGGGTAATATCAGAGCAGAAATAACCCGGTGTGTCAGTGTAACCTTCAGCAGCAGACGCAGATGCTGTTTGGCAGCCCGGCTTCCTCCAACACTCACATTCTTTCTGTGTGCACTCACCTTCCCTGCTGGTGTACACTTCACCCAGGGCTCCAGGGTGGAATAGAGAAAATCTTAAAGAAATTCATGAATCAAAATACAGCTTGGTAAAGCTGGAGCTGGCAGAGTCAGAAAGAAAAGGAGATAAATGTTTCATCTGTAGAAAATATTTTCTAAACCCATGTCAGAAATACTTGGGTTGCTCATACTCCAGAGAATGAGATTTGCTTGTTACTTTTCACTCTTGTGCCCTGTTGCCATCCAAATCAGTGTCTGTAAGTGACCTTAGACATGTCACTTAAACAGTCTCTCAGTTCTTTCAAACTACAAAATTATCCTTCCTTCTGCTCTTTGCTTTTCCCTCCAGGTTACACCAGCCAGGCAGAGGGACACCACCTCAGCACTGTGACTATAACCTGGTCATGCAGCCTTTGGCTCAAAGCTGGCTTCCATCTCACCTGCCCTCAGCCCTGGCAAGGGATTTCACATCTGCCTGAGGTCTCCTGGGCAGATTTATCCACAGTGACCTAGCCTGAAGACTGGAAGGCATTAGTCTGTCACACTGTGCAGGCTAATTTGCCCTTCTCTGCTGGAGGAAAATGGAGTGTGAAAAGAAGGCTTTTTGTCCAGCTTTACTGAGCAGGACATTCACCTATGAAATACTTCACTGTCTTCAACATTAATCTCCTTGCTATTATGGGGATTGCCTCCTACTTTAAGGACTTTGAACAGTGCTTATCTCAGGGGAATGCTAATCTGAATTACTCTGTATAGGTACTACTCTAAGAGTGGCAATTATAATACAAAGCTTTGCAAAAAATAGTAACTTAAAAGCCCTTGTTTTCCATATTTAATGGCATTTTTTCAATTCTTAATGTTTAGGGAAGTTCAGGTTTTTTTCTGGCGGCTGGTTTTAGCTTTACTTAGGAAGTTCAGTATGTGACATTGTCCCAGAAAAGGACTGCTTAAGTTTGTGCAAATGGTGAATGTTTTGAAGGGAAATAAAAAGCCTTTCTCATTTGCTATCAGATGGGAAATATTCATCAAAAGTAAACTGAAAATATTTTAATACAGACATGACCTTGCAGCTGAGACAAAAACAACAATTGTTTTTAGTGACCGGGGCTGAGTCACCTTTTGAGAGAACTGATCTGGACAGGAAGGGTTTGCCTAATTTCCTAAAGACGCGCAGGGAATCAATTTGTCCAAAAGCCTCTAATAGGCAGACTCCAGTCAAGAGATGAAAAAGCTTCTTTTTTTGTCTTGAGCTTTATCCTAGCTTCGTTATTCCCAAAGTAGCACCAATATCTCAGGAAACAAAAATGGGCTTGACCACTGCTACCAGAAGCTCCCTTGGAGCTTCTATACTCATGGAGACCTGAACCCTGGAGAAAGCAAGTTGTGCTGAACTTGTATTGCCTTTACATTCAGATTCAGACAGGGAATCACAGCAAGTCAGTGGGAGGTATGGAACACTGAGGCCTCATCCATGGGGAAATAAGGGAAATTCTTAGCTTGCCAGAGATTATATAATCATAGAACCATAGAAAGATCATCTAGTCTCAACTCCCTGCCATGGGCAGGGTCTCCTTCTACTAGACCAGGTTGCTCAAATCCCCATCCAGCCTGGCCCTGAATACTGTCAGGATTGGGACATCCACTACTTCTCTGGGCTACACATTCCAGTGCCTCACCACCCTCTGAGTAAGGCATTTCTGACTAACATCTAATTTAAAGACGAAATAAGATGCTTTTAGACATGTGGCCATGTGAGTTCTGAGGATTCCAAGCTTTTCAGCATGGGAATAGAATGTGCTGTGGATTGACGAGAGGTCAGTGTCCAAGTGAGTTCTCTAAAACATTTCACCTTTTTGACTAGCACCACTTTAGTCTTGCTTGAAATCATCCAAGACATTGATGCCTGTAAAGTGATTTGCAGTGATGCTCAGAGGTGCTTGTTAAAGCATGTTAATGCTCATTGACTCTGGCCTTGCGGCCTCAGACACTGTCACACTGATATGAAGGTGAGGTGCTACCAGGAATATCCTCCAGACAGGCTCCAGGCAGAAGCCATTTCAGCTGTCACCTCAGTGCTGAAGAAAAATGGTTAGACCACTGCAGTGCTGGTTCCCTGCTGCAGCACTGCTTCCTCATGGTGCCCTGAGAGACCCCAGAAGGCAGAGGAAGCCTCTCAGAAAGGGCATGCCAGTCTTAGAAGAGACCACAGCCAACAAAGATTTATTTTTATGCCAATAGAGAAATCCTTATGTTCCTGATGTTTCCAGATAGTTTTGCTACTCTTACTCTCTGAGAAGTCAACTTCCACACACAGCAGAAGAAGCAATAAAACTAAAAACCATAGCCTGCAAAGTTTCTGAAGATGTTTGAATAGGTTATTTGCTGGTGCTGGAAGAGACACTGCAGTCCCAGCTGTGGAAAGAAAGAAGCATCAGCAAAAAACCACATCACAGTTCATAAATGAATTTATCACACAGAGACCAAAGTAAGGCAAAGAAGAAATCATCAGTTTGAAAATGGGAAAAGAGAATGGAAATGGAAAGGAAGAAGCATGGGAAAAAAATGGAAATGGACAGGAAAAATCTCACAATATTCGGGAGAATTAGATCCTGAGCCAGCCAAACAAACAGCCAGGACTGAGCAAACATTTAGTGTTTCATATCTGGGCAAGTTCTGTGTAGCTACTGTTCTTTTGAGCCTAAGATGTCAGCTAGAGATAGGGAAGTCTAAATGAGAACAGGATGAAGATTAGGATTGAGGTGGAGTTTTGTTCAACTGAAAGCATGCAAAACTTGGGGATTTTGCATATGGTGGCTTTAAATGACTATGGAAACATGTAAAAGTGTCTGGCCCTTGCTTATACAAGAGACTGAATTCCTGTGAGTACACGTACACAGGACCTCACCAACTGACTTGGCTGACTAAAATAGACTTGCTCTGCTTCTTCTCCTTGAGAGCACTGCAGGGACAACTTGGGCAGAAGTGCAGAAGTGGATTTCTGGTTTATGCATTATATACACTTTTTTTTTTGGGGGGGGGAGGGTGTGTGTACAAATGTTACTGGTGATGGAAAAGCAAGAGAAAGTTAAACACAATTTTTATATTCAGTTTCAGTTTGTAGACTGCAGGAGGAATGTTTGGGGTGAAATCCTGAACCCACTAAGTCATGCTACTGGGCTCAGTGAAACCATCCTTGACTTTTTATGAAAGTGGTTCTCGTGCTTCAAAGACAATCAAGGTATAGATAACCCTGACTTATTCCTGCCAGTAGCTGTGCAAAGGACAGCTGAATTTTCAGATGGAAATTTGTGATTTATTCAGGTTTAAAACAATCAGAATTCATTGGGCAGAAAAAAAGATTCTCTTGGTCTCAAATGTTGACATGTATAGAGACCAGAATGTATCAGATATATGGAGAAGGCAGACTGGGAAACCCTTCTCCTAGGTCTTCCCTTCTCCTAGGTCTTCCCTTCCCTTCCCTTCCCTTCCCTTCCCTTCCCTTCCCTTCCCTTCCCTTGCCTTCCCTCCGTGGGATGTCGGC
>JANPWX010000175.1:3963599-4005268 GCA_024734555.1 Trochalopteron elliotii
GGGTGAACTTGTCAGCAGCCTCTTGTTGAACAGATCAGTGGAGCAGGGTGCCTGACAGCTGGGGCCCAGTTAGCTGGCTCCAAAACTGGGAGTGTGCTGGGCAGAGGACGTTGCACAGAAGCTCATCAGCCTTGCTGATGACAGGTTTCTCAGTGAAGCAATTACACTGATGCCGAGGTCATGTGTGCACTGCTCTGCACCCCATGGATGTACAGGCTCAGTGGGTGCTATATCATCATGTTCTCCCTGCAGTAATTAATTGCACCAGAATCTGCACACTCAGATAGGACTAACAGGACCTCCACAGTGAAGAAACCACCACTGGGAACAGCCTGGCAGTAGACACCCCTGAGATATGCTTGAAAGAAATGAAAAGAGGAATGGGATGGAAGAGCAATGCCTTAGATATCATAGAATCACAGAATGGTTTGGGTTGGAGGGGTACCTTGGATATCATCCTGTTCCAACCCCTGGCTGTGGCCAGCATCACCTGCCACTAGACCAGGTTGCTCAGGGCCCCATCCAGCCTGGCCTTGAACACTTCCTGGAATATGAACAGATCAGAAGTACCCCATGAAAATACTGGGGATATTTATGTTTCTCAGATAGCACTAACAGCACAGAAAGTCAAAACTGGCAAAGCAAATGTTTGTCGAAAGTAACTGTCCTGCTTTCACCCCTCTAATGAACTGAGCAGCCATTTCCTGCAGTAGCTGAAGTGATTTTCAAGGATAACCTAGGCAGGGCATTTCATGCTAATCTAATCTGTGAGTGAGGGCTATCAGACACTGACACCCCCGTTTGCCAAATTCAGATTGACTAATGGTTCCCTGACCTTGGCTCCTGTTACCATATGAATCCGCATAGTGCAGGAGAATTGGCAGTGTGACAGCAAGACAGGCACTTCATCTTCAAGGCATTTTATTTAGCATTCCTGTGAAAAGTGGGGGTATTAAGATGCCTGGTTTACAGAAAGGGTAGAGGTGACAAAGGACTGTGCCCTGGGCTGGGGGCCGCCTGCTTTTGGGGTTGGAATTCCAGCTCAGGAATGTCCTAAGGCAAAATCCTCTCTGCATCTCCTTGTGGCCACAGAAACAACAGCCTCGTCCTTTTCTAATATTGCAATGCCTTTTTTCCCCCCTCTTATTGGAAAATAATCTCATCAAGGCAGGAATCACCTTTATTTAATGTCTTCTCACAGCTTCTGTGAGCCTTTAGTCAGGAATTGTGTCAAAGCACATAGCTGGGATTAACTCCTTGTGCTCCTTTATCCTAATATAAAGCAGAATTTGGATTGAGATCTCCAGCAGAGTGGAGTGCTTTTTCTTAAATTTCTTTTAGGAACTGTTCAAGACTCTAGGACACCCAAGAGATGCAATTAAAAGAAAAAAAATCAAAAGGTTTAAATGGTATTTTTAATCCAGGATATTTCCACAACGGCTTGTTAGCACTGTGATCCTTTGCCTGCTTTCTGGGGCAGAGGGAGGCAAGAATTTAATTTCTTTTTTTTTTTTGGTAGAGGAATAGTACACACTGTTTCGCTCTGATGAAAATAGTTTTAACATGAATTAGACAAAAAGATCTCAGAAGCAGACTTCATGTTGAACCAGAGACTTATCCTGTATTCCAGATAGAGAGGTGTCATCATGTTGTTGTTTTTCTCTTTGGCAGAGGGGCCAGGATCCATCCAGGGCAGCTGCTGTTGCTGCGTGTCAAAGGCAGCCTCATCAAAATCTCTTCCTGAGTGGAAGCAGTTGGGTTTGCTTCCAAGGCTTCCTCCCTGGGCCTCCCAGAAACCAGGCTGGCCCTGGCTTAGCTTTCTTTCTAACAAGTGAACCAGTGAGGGAAAAATAAAAGCCGAGGTGTAAACAGTCTTTTCTTTTCCTCATATGATCCTGCAAAGCACTGAGTATTTTGACCCCGCTCTAATAAAACACTCGCTTAATGCCATGCACAGAGCAATTCCTTAGAGTTCACTGAGTATTCACTTAAGATTATGCAGATTTGGGTCAGTACTTTGCTGAATTCAGCCCAGGCTCCTGACCAGCAGCTGCGGGGAGCAGCTTGTCTGTCCCGGGGAGCACACAGGCGGCTCTTCCCAGCCGCTGTACAACTGTTATAGCTCAGGCTGGGTTTGATGCATTCATGGAACTCCCTCTGGTGGATGCCTTCCCAGGATTTTTTGTTGATGGAGCTCCTTTGCTGAGGCCTTTTTCCTAAGGACAGATTGTTAGCAGGAAAGGAACTGTTACATTTTTTTTTTTTAGAAACTGGGATTAAGGGGTTAGATTTCCCTGTAGACCACCGAGGCTACTCAGCACTGATCCCCAGGTTTTTTTACTAACTTCCCCCCAGTTTTCCTCCAGCCTTTGTGATGCTCAACAGTGCTGTTACATGCTGTATAAAAATACTAATGATAAATCAGGCCCATATTTTTCTGGCTGAGCAGGCATGGGTTCCTCATCTGCTCCCAGCTATGGCTCCTTTTCTGAAGGTTAATGGCAAATACAGAACCAAATCCCAGGGAAAGGGAGCAGTGCTCATGACTCCTGATGCCCACGGTAGTGCCCTAACCACTAAGTTGTTTCTGTTCCTCTTCTGGTTGACTCATGTTAAGTGACTTGCCCAGTGGAGGAAAGAATGGAAACTGCAGCCACAGCTGCAGGCTGGTAGTGGTGGGTTTGGTGGGAATTGCTGGCGTGGCTTCCCTCAAGCTGTGCTGATGCTGGGCAGATATACAGAGATCCTTGGAGGTGTTAGAGCTGCTCTGAGACGTCCATAGAGATCTTTGGAATAGGAAGAAATGCAGGCTGATAATGTGTCAGAACAAACCCTTCCTTTCTGTAAAACCAGGATACCACGGGTATCTAAAATGGAAACAACCAAACCAAACAGGCCAATGATCAGTAAGAATCAGAGTTATGCATTTGTTGTCTTTATTTAGTTACAAACAGTTAAGGTGTGAGAAAAGGGTTTAATGAAAACAAAATACAAACCACAAACCGCAGAATATTGTCTATATATCTCTTCAAAACTTTTCTTTTGTTTTCACTGTTACAGTAGCTCATTTCATTGGTCAATGGACTAATGAAGATTTACTATTTAGACACAAGACCTGAAAATCAAGCCATATTGATTTAAGCAGTAAGTTATTCTATATTTCATCAACTTCAAAATCTTTCTTTTGTCTTCTTTTTAACAAGATGACTTCTTTGTGAACTGAGATCCATAGTTGCAAGTAGCAGACCTATGAGGACTTTCATCAGATATATTTAACTGAAAATTCTTCTTTAATGCTTGAAGAATTGCCTTATACTTAACAAGAAAAGATGGAGAACATTGTATAAATTCCATTTGAAGTTTTTTTAATATGATCATATAGTTTGTATTCCAATTCTATAATGTTCCCTACAACATTTAGGGAACAATCTTTTCTGCCAGACAGAATTGAAGTAGCCCAGAAGAGGCAACAGTAATAAGAGTTACGCACTGGGTCATAAGTAATGGGAATGTCACAGAAAATATGGAGTAGATGGGAGGAGATTAAAAACAAAATGAAGGCAGGTGAATAATGAGAATGAATGGTTTACATTCTTAGTCTTGGCAGTGATGGGGACTTAGAACCATAGAAGAGATTGTGAATATCTTTGGAAATGGCTGGAGGAGTCAAGCTCTGTGGAAGAGAGATGAGGAAATGGGAACACTGGGTATGGAACAGTTGGGGTTACCTCTGCACTCACCTTGGAGTGAACAATAATACACCATGAGCAGGATTTCTGATCCCCTATGTATTTTCATGACTTTCTATTATTTTCTCTCCCCCTCATCCCTTTTACTATCACTAATACGTGTTCAGTTTATAACAGTATTATCTCATTCTGCAGCTTTCATTGGTATAAGAGCCAAAAATCACCTTATTACTGCAAAGAAAATATATCCAAGAAAAACAGTTGGGATGCACAGCTCTGTCAAAGCTAGCATGTGAGCCACTGGACTGGAACATAGTAAACTTGCTCAGTGAAATGCTTGGAACTAAAATTCAGATGAAAGCAATATATTAAAAGAAATGTTGCCACACATGACATGCAAACGATCATTTCTCTCCTGATTTAGGTTTGAAGATTTTCTAGGTAGCTGAATTTTGAAACAAAGAAAAGGCCCAAGTGGCTATTGAATACACTGCTATTTAATGCATTTTATAACACAGTAGATTTGCCAAGGACAGTCTTTCATCTGATGGAAATTGACTCTTCAGTTAACTTGTGACACAGACACACAGAAATACTGAAACACATACTTAAGAGGCAAAACACAATATACAGCTTTGACTTGGCAAAACAAACATATTGGCTCTAATCACAAGTAATGCTGATCCATTGCAGGTGAAATTTGGCTATGAATAATGGATTTCATTTCCACAATGATATCCAGGTCTGCATGCAGACCTGCACTGCTTTTTTTGGCCCTTTCCCAGAATAAAAGTAGTTCTGGCTCTTTTCTTCCTTGCTGTTGGATTAGGAGCACTAGATGCCCAAGGGACGCAGATCAGATCCAAAACCTGCCTGGCATGCATTGCTGGCAACTCCACTCATCAAAAAAAATGTGGATTGGCTCATGCCACATAGGCAGATTTGCAAAAATAAGAGTTTCTCTTTCAAATTTTCCTCATGGACATTTCAAATATTCCATCTTCAAGCCTTTTTTTGCTCTAAAAAAAAAGACGAGAATGGTTTGGGGTTTGTTTGAAAGGACAATAGAAGATGTTGACATAAAAGAAACGTCTGCTGGAGAGGTACATTTGTAAGAGGGAAAATACAGCTGTAGTTTGCCTCAGTGAATGTGCCAGTGATAAACAACACACCTCTCAAAGACTTGATGCAGGCAGGTCTCAAGCAGGCTACCACTGGGATGTTTGCATTTATTTATCTCTACTTCTTTTGCTTTGCAAACTGCAGAAAAAACCCACAATCAGCTGTTCCAAAAAAAAGCTTTTCAGCTCTTCCCAGTCCAGCTTAGACCAAGATGACCCAAAAAGGGACATTCCACTGACATTTTCTTCTGAACTTCATTTTCTCGTCTGGTCCTGAGAATGACAAAAAATATCTGCTGTCAAAAAGCTTCAGATTCAAATTTTGTACACTCACTGACTAGGACAGGAGTGGGAAAATATCACTTGCGTGGCCAGAATTTTAACAGCTGAGAGGTTTTTTAAACAGTCAGTAAAGCTGTGGCTCTGATAGGTGCCCAGGAGCACCTCGTTTACATGGCAAAATTGAAATGGTTCAACAGCAAAGAAAAAGTGACACATGGACTTGAAAGCTCTGTTAGTAACAGAAATGTGAGCACTTGTTGGCACTGAGTTTAAGATCAGACGATCAATTTAAGATTAGAAGGTCAGAAGATTGCTAGATCACCTGTTTTGACCTCCGATACGATGCAAGCTGTGGTGTATGAAGTGTATGGATTTCTGTGTATGGAGAGCAAAGTCTTGCCTTTGGAGTGCCAAATGTGTGTCCAGTTTGTCTTTACAATTTCAAAAGATAACAAATTCAGACAATTCCCAAGGTCCTTGGCTCTTTCTCTCTCTCACCATGTGAGAAATATGGTAGCAGTAGAAGAACTCTGGAACCCCAAATCCATTTTCAACTTTGAAAGCAGAGAGGTGTCAACAAAAATGCAGTAAATCAGATAATAACAGAGCGGATGAAAAATGTCAGGGAATGCCAAATGCTACTGAAAATGTTGTCTATAGAAGCATTTCATCAGAAAACTTCAGAAGAAGATTCCCTATACCTAGAAAAATCAACTAAAGATACAGGGAATACAGTGGGGCAAAACGCTGATGTTGGATGAGGATGTGCTTCTTGTTCTTAATCTCTGAATAGCATGTCTCCTCTATGTTCTGGGACTTCTTCTTGAAGATACTGCTTGTCACAGCTCAGCAGATCCTCTGATGAGGTGAGATTAGACTTGTCCTTCAAACCTGCTGGGATCAAGTGTTCTGTCTGGTCCTACCTGGGCGGCTTTGCAGCATCCAGAGCAGAGGTACCTCAGGAAACACAAGTATGCGCTCACCGAAATGATGGTGGTGACAATGATAACCACTGTAGCACTAAGAGCTGGCGACACCATATCTTCCAGAATAGTGTCCTCCTGCTGTGGGGAAGGCAGGCAACACTGTGCTCTCACCTGGTAGTGATAGAGCAGTCACAAATCAGAAATTGTGTCAGGAATTGAACAAACCCCAAAACATTGGTGGTACTCGAAAAAAAAGAAAAAGGCACGAAGTAGGACACACTAGCATTTATCTCAGTTAACTTTGACATTTTCAGTGCACGTGGGAACACCTGAGCTAGTACCTCTCAGCTTGTTTGCAAGGAAAAGCAAGAAATATGCTTTTTGAGGACACAATTAATTTGCCTAATTTTTACTGTCTTTAACATGAGATAAAGTGTCTCTGAAGGCAATCAAAAGCAAATTAGGGGACGACTAGACTGAAAATAGATGGTTGTATTTAGTCAAATGATTCTTACACCTGATGTCTTCCATTCTTGGGAAAAGAAAACCTAAACCAGCTATTGAATCTGATTCTGTGGAAATTTTCTTATGGATGGCACAAGAATTTTAAAAAAAATTAATTATTGCAGTGAATATGAGGATAGGCAACTATGACACTTGAATTGTGAGGCTTTGAAAATAGTTTTGGAGAAGTTCTCTTACTGAGAAAAGTTTGACAAACTTTTGAAAACACAAAAGTTTTTCATCAGTTAATTGGGGCAGCCCATGACAGTGACAATGACCCTTACCCTGTGGTTAGATACTTGCTCTATGCATACAAAGTTCTCTAGGACTCTGGACACCCAAGATGTGTCACTTGGAAATCCACTTCAGACAAGTGATATTATTTAACTGGATTTTTGTTCATTATCAATTCACAAGTGTTTTTTTTTTTTCTGAGAATACTGCTCAAAATCAGCTCACATGTCTGGCAGCACCCTGCCACTCTTTTCCATTCTTACCCAAATCAATGCCAGGCACCTCCTGCTTCAGAGCTCTCTGGTCCTGTCCCCCACTATGGGCCTCAGTCAGGAGTGTGCTGAGCATCTTAAGCACATATGTGCTCACCCTGCAGTCCTGTGCTTGGGTTAATAATATGACCAGATTGCTTTAAAATCTATGTCTGAGCCTACGTTCTGTTTACCTTCCCAAATTCTGGTTTATTGAAATTTCTGTGTAATTCACCCGTAGTTTATAGACAAATCTCACATTGGCATTAATTTTTTAAAATTTTCTGCTCACTGTCACAAAGAAAGCCCATGCTTGATGCAGCATGTTTGCCCCTCTACCTAAGCAGAGGGGCAAAGTCAGACCTATATGTCTGACTTTTTGCACAGGAAGCCATACATACTCTCTCAGCAGAGGTGGGATGATTATGCAAGACCTGACTGCAGAATCCTACTCTCAAAGTAAGAGCAGAAACAAGTCACGCACTCCATTTTTCCTGTTTGTTTTTAGCCTGAAGCTTGTTTCCTTTCTTTTGGCACAGATGGTTATTTACATATATATCAATATAAATATGTATATTGTGTTCTGCGCACCTGTATCTCTCTGTTGACTCTGTTAGCAAAAAAATACCAAGCGAGAAAAAGAATACCAATATTTTCCACGTGGAATTTAATATAAATTCAAAGGACAGCACACTGTGCTTTCTAAAGGAGATATTCTTATGTACATTTCCCTGGGGAATCTACCAAAATGAGGAAACAGGAGCTTTAAATAGGATTCTTCTCTGAAAAGAGCATTAAAATCAGCATTTTAATCCAAAACTTTTTTTTAATAGGGGCCAGATTTTTCCGCTCTTTTTCTTGTGAGTAGAACAGTGATTATGATTAAAATTTTTAGGAGTCTGAAATGTGCTGTGGGGCTTATTGGTGTTTCTCTTCTAAGACTTTTTCTTCAGGTCTCAGGCTACTTTAAATGGGAGGTCTGGAAGTGTAGCCACTACTCCCACTGTGCCAATATCCCACTGATTTCAAGATCATACTAATTAGAAGTTCACCCCTGTTATGATGCCAGACAAAACACTCCCCAGCAAAGGCAGGCTGTGAGACTGCCACCCTTGATTTTTGCTACAGTTAGCGTGTTTCTAACTAGGCAAATTTATGTTAATTTTGCTGTTTCTTTGTCCTTTTCAAGTGTTCTGTTTTTCCTTGCCCTTTTGTCTGGCCTTGTACATGGGCTGTAAGCTCTGCTGTACGAGCGCTCATTAAATGGGAGCCCAGAACAAGGAAGGTGGGTGGGCGAATGGGGCTGCTTCTTGCTCCTCAACACAAACAAGCAGCGGCACAAACGACGAGATCGGCCCTCACATTCGAGTGACAGGAAAACAAGGTCAGTGAAAAACACGGAGCTCTGCCCAGGAGCCCCGGCGGGAACACAGGGTGAGAGGCAGCTGTGAGTGGCACCAACAGGGCTTTGCCCCCTTTTGTACCACGGTCAGCTGCTCCCAGTATGAGTTCATTTTTCACCTAACTCATCTGTTTGCTTCTGCATCTCAGCGACTGTAGCGACAAATGCATGACAATGCCTCCAGAAGAGGGAATGGAGCTGCACTGTGATCCTGTCCCTCTGGGCTGCTGCTGCACGCAAGCCCTGTCCTTCAGTGCATAAATGACCTGTCAATAGCACACCTGTCCTCCCTGCACAAAGGCAGGCTCTGGGCAGCCAGGCCCTCTGCAAAGGCAGAACAGAGGGCTGTGCAGGTGTCTTTCTCTGCAGGATTGACTTTTCCCATTCAGTTGTGTGCTGCCTCCAATTTTAATGGCAGAGGGATTGCCAGTGCAGATAGCTGCAGTGCAGTCTTCCTTGTCAGACTGATGGGGAGGAAGAGTGCACAGGAGAGGGAATGAGGTTGACATCTCTGCATCTCAGGCTTCTCTTTGCATCAAGCTCCAGCTATACATCCTCAAGGCCCTCATAGCTCCGCTCTGACTGGTCAGCCCTTGTGTCGCTTCAAGTTTTTTATGATAAAGCCAGCTTCATCCTATATTTGTTTATATCTCCATGATCGTATTTACACTTTATATCTCAGCCCTAAACTTACAATCTTTCACTGGAATTCCTCTTGAAGGCCTAATTCTCTCTTTTTCTGAAAGATATCAGCCAGCGCATTCTGGAAGGACAGCAGGGCAGTTCTACTTTATTTATGGTATTTAAAATTGAGGAGTCCACAAATGTCCTGATTTTCCCATCTTTTAATATAGCTGAATAAAACCAAGCAGCTCTCACACCTTTGTGAAAACAGGCTGCTCATATTTGTTGAATGGCATGTGCTTTGACTATGTCCTTCTCACCTACTCAAAATATGCTTTAAAAATTTTCAGGACAAAACTGCCTTAATGTATTTGATGTGTTACCATCCAAGGGTACATGTATGCAGAATTTTATGGAACTTTTGCTATTTTTTCCTTTTATAGAAACACTGTACTAAAACTAATCTTCCCATGAATACATGGAGTTATTTGGAAAGAAGTTGAGATCAGCATTTGAAGGCATTTCTATAAAAAGTGACTGTGAGTACTGTCTGCTGTGGGTGTGATCAAAATGTTGTTTCCAAATCTGAGTGTGGCGGAGTCTCAGTCTGACTGAGGTTAACTGCTTCTCATCTTAAAAGATGTCACTTCTACCAGGACAAACTGGTTTGAATGACCCAAGTGCAGAAAAGCTGAGTACCTGGCTCTTTGTAAAGCAGGAGAGATCACCTAGTGCAGGCGTGGTGAGTGTGCAAACAATCTGGGCACCTCAGGATTTTTATCTTTTCTAGTGGCTGAAAGTACTGGTCTGACCTGATATTTGGATCTTCCTGACCACAGAGTAGTGGAAGTCTTGCATGTTGGCTGTGTGAGAACCAGGTCTTGTTGCTTGGAATCTGCTGAAATGTGGTAGCAAACAGAATTCATATCCCAGCTCTAGGGAAAAGATTCTGGGATGTTATCTTGAAACTAAACCAGTGATGAATCACTGCTTAAATTATGAGTCACTGACACTAGTGACAGTCAGTGAGTTGACAGTCAGTGACATTGTGAGTCACTGACACAACGTGTTTTTACTGAGACATAAAAAATACTGGTGTTACCCATGAAATAACATTCAGTAATCATGAAAGACAGAGCACGTGGTCCAGAGCTCACCAGCCTTTCTTTCATTCCCTGTAGGTGCCAGACAGTGTGAATAAGAGGTGGAGTCCAGGAAAAGACTGTGCACATTCATCCTGCAGCATAAAATACACTATTTGCCCTACACCATTGAAGTGCCAGCTCCTGCTGGTTTATTAGATAATATGAGAAATAGGCCCTAACTTTGCAAACATCTTTGCCGGTAACTCAGTTGGATTCATCAGTTCAGAATTTTATTTCTTCAACAGTTTTCATAGTTGTTCATATGGTTAAGATAGGAAAGGGTAAAACAGGGAGAAATGGGACTAGATACTATGGAAACACAAATCTGGAAAACACCCCAGACTCATTTTGGAGGTGTATGTCTAACTTTCACATGGGAATAATTTCACATATCAAGAAAACTAAGGAAGGATGGCAATTCATATATAATAGTTTGTTTGAATATACACACAAAGATACGGTATGTCTATACATTTTTTATGTGTCTGCTTAGCTGAGGAATGCAGATTTTCCAGCTTTTTCTTCTGTTTGAGGACAAATATACCATGCTTATTGAACATTTTTGTTTGGAAAACTTCTTGTGCACAAAGACTATACACAAAGTCTTCCTTCACAGTAGAAGCAAAAAACAAAGACAATTCATTAGCCATTGTTCAAAATAAAGACAGTTGAACAAATTTGTTCAAAAATTCAAGTACTCAACCCACAAGAAGTTTGGCTTTCAGCCACATGCTAAGGTCAGGTTTGTTGCTGCTCCCTTTCTCTTGGCTTTGTTTTTCCTTTGGGACTGCAGCTCTTTGAGGCAGACCCAGGCACACCAGTTGTGTTCAAGCCAACCCTTTCCTTGTGCTGATTCTGCTATGGGGTTGGCACAGACTGGAGCTCTGCATGAGTAACAAGGAATGTACAAGTGATGTGTATTACACAACTGTGTGCTGTGCTGGGCTCAGGGATCATTCTTTGAGGGCAGGCAGATGTCTTTAGACCTGGACTGTTACCTTCTTGAGTCTTACCATAAACAAAGTTCCAATTTATCTTCCTAATCAAAGAGATTGGTGTTGCAGCCCTCGGCTCTTCCTCAGACTGGAAGAGGGAAAAGAAATGAAACCCTGAGAGGTGGTAAATGTCTGCAAGGTCTTGTTGTGGTGCAGGACTGAACTAGCAGACTTGCATGCCCAGAGGACTGGGTTGTGTGCCAAGTGAAATCTGACAACCACATTTTATACAAATAATGTGATTTTTCATCACTAGAAAATGAACTTCAAGAGATCTTTAAGAATACACAAAGTTAAAATTCCTTTGGTGCTCCATGGAAGCACACAGGCTACAGTATGTTCTTTACTCAGATGTGATAATGTGAAGCTCAGAAATTATTTCCCCCCTTGAATGCAGCAAAGGTATATGGCCCTGGAAAGTACATACTGAGATCATGTGGCTCCCTGTAAGCAATTCTGTGTGCCTCTAAGCCCTTTCCCACACAGAGGGCCTTTTAGTCTCCCATTTCCTCACACAAGAGGGATTGGATGCTTAGGCATTTCTGGCTGGCAATCAGGCACTGTAATTCCTTCTGTCACAAAGCTGTATGCCAAGAACATCTCACTAGATCAGGCAATTAGCAGTAAAGTCTCCAGCTGTTCTCAAAAGCCTCTGTCTGCAATTTTCTCTCTCCAGCCTTGAAATTCACCCTGCAGCTCCTTAGAGCCAAACACAGCCATCCTTCTGTTCATCAAATCCTTTTCAGAGGCATGGAACCCCTGCTTGGCCTGGGCAAATGTCTGTCCTCAGTCACTGGTAATTTGACAAGGCCTATGATATCTAAGAGTGTACTAGAGGAGCAAAGTACAATAACTTCAGGTAGCAGATTGCCCAGAGCTTCTTCATCTCACATGACTGGCAGAAGGTGGCTCTCTGTGTATCTCCACTGGGTGTGAGGCATTTGGTACAGAAAAAGACAGAAAAATAAAGGGTTTTGTCCCAGATGTGAATCAGCTGGATCTGGGCAAATGAACTCAGCAAGGAGAAAATCAGGAAATGCCACCAAGTTACAGTGGAAACAAAGAAGGGAGTGAATGTACTTGAAAAAGAAATACCAAGTTCTGTTTGTTGAACCAAGATGTATGCTCAGGGCCCATGTACTATCAGGCTGGTGGTACTAAGAGTAAGAAAATACAAAGGTATTTAGCTGCACTGTGCCACAATTAGTGATTGATATCTAAGCACATTACTGCAGAAGTCATCACTCCAATTAGCACTGAAATGCAAAGGTAGAGCCTTCATCCAGAACTACTCATAAATATTTTGCCTTTTACTTAAGAGGATAAAATGCAAAGTTTTCATGAAAGTTATTAAACATCTTATCCCAACTTACTTTTTTCTGTTAGTGTTTTTATTGTGCATTTTTACATTAGAGCCTGGTACCATGTTGGTTTGCAGATAGTGTTGTAAGATGCAGACCCTCCACAGCTGCTACAGAAGGAACAGGAAAAATAGAAACCCCCCAAGATATATAGCTGAAGTGGAATTTAACCTTAACACTGAATAATTTACCACAGCTTTATACCCATGAGAAGCACTATTGCATTTTAATGGCTGGTAGACAAGCAGCAAAGATGCCAGGACAAACACTGGGCAGCAGCAGAGATTTTTTTGCCCTTTCTCTTCATCCACCTCTGACACAAGAGTTCTCAATCTCTTGGATATTCAGAAACCTAGAAACACGGCCTAATACTTTACTTTTGAAACCTGAACCAAGGAGAATGTGAAAATTTCAGAAAGTGTCTGTGTTTTTGACTAAATCTCCATATATCTCCTGTCCTGAATGATGACCTTCAGCAATTGAAGAATATAACTTGATGTATCTTCAAATCAAAACTAACTCCCATGAAATATCTCTTTAACTCCATATTATTAACTGGGGCAATGGATCTGGCTTCTTTGAAGCAAAAAAAAATCCTTTCAAAGAAGAACTGGATTAAAAAAATGGACCGTCCAAATGTATCTTATTTACTTAAGATATTAATCTAAGAATTCAAAAAGGAACATGGATTTCTTTAATTAAATTATAATTTGATGTAGGGGGCTGTTACAGCAGAGCAGTTGTCTTTGAAGCGTGTGACTTCACTGCTTTTTTCCTTTTGGCTTCATCTTCATCTCTGCGGCCAAGTTTGCTTATAATAGGATTACTTATGCTCACACAAGCTGCAGTTGTAGAATAATATCATTTTGGGACGTAAGCACCAGGAAAATTTGCCAGCTTCAAAAGACCAAGCAGCACCAGGAGAGCCTAAGCTCTGCAGGGTCCTTCAAAAGCCTGTGTATAAGCCCAAACCTGTGGACACAGAAAGTCAGCACTGGTTTTCCAGCTTGTGTGATCCCACATGCCAACTAAGAGCCCTGAACACAAACAGAGGAATCCTAATCCAAACTTCCAACAGTAGCTTGTTTCAGTCTGGAGAAAGAGAGTGAAATGTATAGCTACAGAGGTGAGAAGCAGTAGGCAATCATTAGATTATTTATAGCAGCCTTCCAGTCCTTCCTGCACCTTCCAGCAGCTAAAGGGGATACAAGAGACAGAGAGGGGCTTTCCATAAGGATGTACAGTGACAGGACAAGAGGGAGTGGCTTCAACCTGAAGGAAAGTAGGTTTAGATTTGATATTAGGAAAAATTCTTCACTGTGCGTGTGGTGAGGCACTGGCACAATTTCCCCAGCTGTGTATGTGCCATCCCTGGCAGTATTCAAGGCTGGGTTGGATGGGGCTTGGAGTAAGCTGGTCTAGTGGAAGGTGTCCCTGCCCATGGCAGGGGAGTTGGAAGTAGATGATATTTAAGATCCTTTCCAACACAAACCATGCTATGATTCTATAACTGATTCTGACAACCAGAATGCATTAGATAACTACTAGATTTGACACTCTTTTCCTTTCAACACAAAGAAATTATTTTTTAGCTCTTATGTTTAGGAATGAAGGATTGCCTCAAGAAGAAATTTTGCAGTGCATATACTTCTCAAAGATGTTTTTCAAGCCTTCTCTTTCCTTCCAGTGCTACTTTTTCCTCTCTGATTCTGTAACTAAATTGCCATTAATTTACAAAACCACACACCATATATTCAAAAATGAGCAGATACCACAACATTAATTTCCATGGAAGTATTCAAACCTCAGGCCCGCTTTCAGCTGTTCAATCTTGTTTCAAATTGCCAAACCTTTCCAATTATCCACTCCATATAATAATCTTTCTGCTTAGCCTAGCACATCAGCCTTTCTAAGGGGAGAGGCAGGTGTCCTCTATCTCCAGCAAGTGGACAAAATTCATTTAACTGGAGAAAATCAGTGACTTTGAACATCAGTTCTATTAAAGCAGCAACAGTAACCAAAGAAACAAACAGCCATCTGAACAGGCTTTATCTGATCCCTTTCAGACTTCATCTGTACCCCTTCAGACTTCTGAAGCATAAAATACATACTGAATGAATCAGTGAGTTTATCTTGATGGCAAGCAGAGGGATAAATGTACCTGGTCACATGGGAGTCGCTTCATCCTGGGATGGATGTTTCTAACACAACTGATGCAAGTGCAATAAGGTCAGTCTGGATGACTTAGCACAGAAATAAACATTTCAGGCAGGGCTGGCTGAAATTAAGTGAGATAAATTCCATCCTTACCAATACAGAGGCACAGGAGCTAAAAGGTGATTTTATAACAGTACCAAGAATCATCATTGAATGGGTTCAATGATTCAATGGGTTGGAAAGGACCCTTAAAGGCCTTCTAGTTCAATGCCTCTGCAATGAGCAGGAACACCTTCAACCAGAACAGGATGTTCAGAGCACCATAAATGCCTGATACAGAAACAGGACATGCTCTGTATTTATAGTTATAGCAGAATTTCAAAGATGCAATGGAAGAAAAGATGAAGAGGTACTTTACTCTGGGCTGTTCATGGAAGGGACAAAAAGGAAGGACACCCAGGCATGCTCTGACTGACAACATCAATTACCTTTGGCTCTTCTGTCAAACAGATGGTCATAAGGGTTGCAGATTGAACAGTGGATCTAAAAATAATGCACTTAACTTGTTTTTCCACCAGTTCCCTCTGCAGAGTAACTCAGAGTACTTATTTATTACCCATTATCTCCTCTGCACTCTTAACTGAAAAGGATATTGTTACCTGTGAGTGTCTCAATATCAAAATAGAGGGTTTGAAGCACTGATAGCTGTTTTGTGTTATTTTTCACTTTCAAATGTAAAATTCTGCAGAGCCTATTCACTCCATTTCAATGAAGACTCTGCTTTCACATTTATTTGAAACCACATTAGTGGTTCACATTTAAAACTGTTGTGAAGGAAAGAAATGCCATGCAAGAGGAAAGGTAATGATCTCACACTAGAAGACTCAGATGGAGTCTAAGGAGGGGTACAGGTTGAGTTACCCCTTTTAAATGCAGTATAAACCAAAAATGTTTGTTTAGAATTGCATGGATTTATATTGCAGCTCTGCAGTGCTGTAGTCCAGGTTAACACCCTGCTCATGTGGGTTACAACTGAGCAACACAAAGGCAGTAATGAACTGCCAGAAATAGGGAGTAAACAAGTCATTAATTAAACATTAATGACTCAATAAGAGTTATGTTAAAAATATTTTTGAAATCTAGCCACATAATGTAATCTAATGACAGTGCTAGGGGACATAGAAACTAGCTATGTATATATTACATACAACAGAATATGTAATTTTAAATTTCAGAGGGACTATGTACCATGAGGTAAGACTATGAGTAATAGGATGAAGTTATGTAAAGGAAACTTTACAATGAATTACAGGAAAAATTCATTAACTCTGCTGAGGTAGTTTAGAGTCATAGGTTCCCAAAGGAAGCAGGAAAGTCACAATTTATTTGTCATCTAAGACCAATACATTCTAGACAGTGGATGATTGAGACCAGTCCCTTACTGGTCTCTGGATTACAGTAGATATCAGATAGAGTATTCTAATCAACTCAGCTCTCCATGAGCCTGTTTATCTAAAGGCTCAGACTTTCTAGCATACCTGCATGCCCAAAGAAACATGGAGCTGCCTAGTGGGATTTTTAAAAGCACCTTAGAAGAAAGATCTTGTGTCCTATCTGCCTTGTCTTTGGAGTGTAATCTCTAGTGCAACACTGAAGAGTGTGAGTGCCATTAAACCAAACTTCCAATGAATAAAATTACCTTGGTACAAACGTTGTTAGGAAAATTATAAACAAGACACTGTGTTGGTGCATCCCCTGCCCCTTCTCAGGTTTGCCCTCTGATCTCAGGGATTCCTGCTAGGCCCTGGCCCTTGTGTAAGGAGCTGGGTGGTGAAGTGTCCCTTGATCGTATCAGGTACTACAGATGCCTGGCTAAATGAAGGACAAGAGCAGGAATTATCAGCCATCCCCTGACAACCCTGGAACATTCCCCACCTGAGTCATAGTCACCAGTACTGCTCTTATTGCTAAACCCTTCTGCACCATTACTCTTTGCAGCCTTGCCTTTTTTCATCCCTGATTGCTGCATAAATGACTCTTAACTGATTCTGATCTCATTTTCCTTTGTATGCTTCATCCATACAATCGGAACTAGAGTGAGCCTTGCCATTGAAATATTTTAAGTCACACTTTCAGAAATTTGTATTAAAACCTGCTTTTGCTATTACCTTTGATGGTGATTCTTTAAGTGGCTTTACCACTTTACCACTCATTTGCAACAAATTGGCATAGTCAGCAGGAACTTTGGAATTTCTGGTATGACAGTTCACTGCTGTCATATACAATACTGAATAGAAAAATTCAACAGAAATTGAAAAGACTCTTTTCCAGCTTTTCATCTTTCAATTAGGGTTAACAAGTAGGCAGTTACTGCTTTGGAGGTATTTCTGGAGGTCATATCCTTGATGGTGAATGATAGAATGGAGAGTATTTTCGACTGAATTAAGATACTTATAATTATTTTTAAAATATTTCTATTTAATTTTCATTTTTTTCATGGCAGAGAAAGTTGTCATCCAGATTCTATCTAACATACTCCAGTTGAATCCTGGTTTATTTTTTGGGGGAGCCATTTAGGATGCTAACAATTACTTTTAATTCTCAGGTGACTGAGAATAAAAAATACAAACCAAGACTCTCAAGAATATGTCCTTCTCCAATCAGATTTTTTGTAGCATTCTATATTATTTCAATTTAGGATATGAGGGTTATGGTATTTCATTTTTCTAACTATTAAAATAGTGGAATAACTCCTGAAGGAGTGCTGAACACTGCTTATGTTCTGATCTCAATTCTATTTAGGAAAACAAATAAAATATAGGGATGGGTATGATGTCCTTAGCTGGTATAAATCAACTTGATTTTACTGAGTACAGTGGAATTACCTCATTTTACATCAGCTGAGGATCTAACACAAATTTGCAGGATGATTAACCTTCCTCAAATACTCCAAAATTACTGCAGATCACAGTTTTATATGCAAGCCCTCCCTTCAGCACCTGCCAGAAAGGTTAACAAATAGATTCATCATGCTATAGCTGTGATGCTTCTTTTTCCTAAAACACAAAACATCTGGTGCAATATGTCATTTTTAACATCTGTCAACCATATTTACTAAACGCTAAACAAAGATACACTTTTTCCAGTGACCTCTTTTTCTGAATATTTCCTTGCACATGCTTCTACTAAACTATTCTTTCCAGGTCCAGTTCCAGATAGAAAAGTAAAATTTGCCAAACAGGATTAAAGCCACAGCAAGTCAAGTACAACCCCAGAAGCACCCATGCCAATGAAGGTTGAAACAATGAAACAGAGGGTCCCTTTGCTGCTACAGGAAATCAGTGGAAGCAAAATTTCTGAACAGTGCTATTATCAGAACGAGCACTTTTAGAAACATCTGCTGCTGTGCTGCTCATGCTATGACCATTTTGATTGTGGTTGTCCACTGTCTGGAGTTTGCATGGGCCTGTGTGTTCATCTCACTGCCCTGGGTTCAGCTGGGATAGAGCTAATTTTCTTCCTAGTACCTGGCATGGTTTTGTGTTTTGGATTTTGGATGGGAATCTAAATCTGATGACTGTGATGAAGCAGAGATTCCCAGTAATTACTGCTTGGAGGTTAGACATGATAAATAAACAGTAAGGAAGGCTGAGTGTGATCAGAGGCTTTGCAGTTATCTCAAGTTAATCTGTGTAAGGTCATTTGTCATAAATTTGCTTGTTCAGCTGCAGTCTCTAATGCTGTCTCATATCTGTCTAGTTAGGTTTCTTCCCAGCCAGGAGAGTCATCTGCTAGAGCATGGTTTCTTTTATTTACTCAGACCTTTTTTTTCCCCTAGCCCAGTATTTGGTTTACTTGATAACTTCTTAACACAAAATGAGATTTTTCCTCCCTCCCCCAAAAGCAAGCTGAAGATAATCATAAACTTATGGCTGAGTCTGAATTACTTTTTCCTTAAAATATAAAAAGAACATAAAAGATAACTTTATGTAATTAATCTGCTGTATTTTACAAAAAAAACCTTCTATCTTTTTGTAGTTTAAAAAAGTTTAATAATTTAAAAAATTCTGAATTTACTTCTGAATCTACAGTGGCCATCAAAATAACCATCAGACAGACATATATCTGTGGTGAAATCAAGATATACTCCTGCAATTTTTTTCATAGTGAGTGGCTGCTTAGAAGACATCCTTGAAAAGCAAGGATATCACAGGGACAGGACTACCAGCTAAGTGGTGTGGCTGACCAGGTGCTCAGTGCTTGAGCCTGAATTCTGGTCCTCTATTCAGGAGTCTTGGTGTACTCTTATACTCCACAAACTTCTAATATGACCTTGGACATATCACTGAGGAAAATGAGGTACCAAGACTCTCACAGGACAGTTCTTTCATTGCAAGGAGTGTTGTGGGTTACAAATCACACATAAAATGTTGTGACAGCTGAGATGGGCTATACATAGGGATAGAAGACTTTGACACTCTCAGCTCACTTACCTAAGTCTGATTTGCATGAGTTAGGCCAACTAAGGATTGACTCAAGGTACTTTTAAAATACCTTGGAAAGTCAAAAATCTGGTTTCAAAGCAATGAGAGATTTTTGTTTCTGAGATGCCCTTCAGCAGATTACTGGATGTCAGAAACTCTTCCATTTTTAAGATACTAGCACCCAGCCTTGAGATGCAAGAGAAAATCATCCTGGCTTATACAGCAAAAGCATCCTGGCCCCTATCAGTAATGGTGTGGCCAGCAGGGCAGGGGCAGTGGCTGTCCCTTTGAGTACAAGCACTGATGAGGCCACACCTCAAATCCTGTGTTCAGTTTTGTGTCCCTCATTGCAAGAAAGACATTGAGAGGCTGGAGCGTGTCCAGAGAAGGGCAACAGAGCTGGGGAAGAGTCTGGAACACAAGTCCTGTGTGCACCAACAAATGTATACCATTCCCTCAGCCTGTTTAATAATCCCAGCAGTGCACACAGCATCAAGAAAAGATATGTGTCTCTGACACAGGGCCCAAAGGATTTTTCTCTATTTACCACTCTCTATAAACATTTTCCAAAGAGTGTCACTTGATTTCTTTCTGCTCAAACCACAGTGCTTTGACTGGCCCATTGTTACAAAAAACCACAAAATTCTACTTTCTTAGAACAGGCATTAGAGAGAACAGTAAGGGTCTAAACTGATCTTCTCTTCCACTAGGTTTACTCAGTGAATTGCACGGAGCTGTTAGCACATCTGCTGCGTTTATGTCCTGGCTGCTGGCTTAGGAGGCCAGGGTTGGTTGGGGGGCCAGGGCAGGTCCACCCCATGTATGTCCTCATCACTTTATCCCTGGCAGTTTCCCATACTGGCTGTGGGGAATGAAGAGGGAGGGAGGGCAGCAGGAGCCAGCTGGAAGCACCTACTCTTACGCTCACGCAGAATTGCAGGGTGTAAACGCCTGGTTTATGTATCGCAGAGCCCAACCTGTGGAAAGGGAGAACCAGTGGAGGCATTGAGCCTGTGCCAAAGGCAACACAATCATTTCCAAACCAAATGTTTAAATTAAAACTGATTTGCTCCCACCAAAGTTTCTCTTCCAGGCTACTCCATCAGAAAAGGCTTCAATTTGTGAAAAAAGAGAAAGAAAGAAAGAAAGAGGGAAGGAAGCAAGGAAGAGAAAGAAAGAAAGAAAGAAAGAAAGAAAGCAAGAAAGAAAGAAAGAAAGCAAGAAAGAAAGAAAGAAAGAAAGCAAGCAAGAAAGAAAGAAAGCAAGAAAGCAAGAAAGCAAGAAAGCAAGAAAGCAAGAAAGATAGAGAGAGNAAGAAAGCAAGAAAGCAAGAAAGCAAGAAAGCAAGAAAGCAAGAAAGCAAGAAAGAAAGAAAGAAAGAAAGAAAGAAAGAAAGGAAGGAACCCCAACACATTCATTCATTATTTTGTCCATTACTCTGTTTTAGCCTTCTCTAATCGCACCTGCACGAGCCCTCCCTCAGCGGTGCGGGGGAGGCCCCATGGCCCTGTCCCTCCCCTGCAGCCCGGTTCCCGGTGGGATGCGCTCCAGCCCGGTTCCCGGTGGGATGCGCTCCGTGCAGCCGCACGCACTCACCCTCCACGCTCCGGCGCGGGGCAGGGCCACCAGCAGCCGGGGGGCAGCGGCGGGAGGAGGGGGCTGCGGCAGCCGGGGAAGGCGTGTGTGTGTCCCCAAGTCCTCAAGGCTCTGGCGTGGGAGTTGTATCCCCTGCTCCGTGTCCCCCAGCCGTCGGGGTGTTGTCGCTATTGCTGCTACGGGGAGGATGGGGGGGTGTCCCCAGTCCAGCCCCCAGGCAGAGGGTAATGGGAGGGTTGTCATCACCAGTCGCCACGGGGAAGGCAACAGCAGATCCTCGCTGGCCATCCAGCTCCCAAGAAGGGAGGAGGGATGTTTGTTCCACCTGTTCCCTGCAGTCCCTGGTTCGTGTGGTGAGGTAAAGACAGTCGCATCCCTCTTCTCCCCCTGCTCCAGGCTCCCCGGGGCTGTGAGATCTCTTAGAGCTCTAGAGATGGAGAGCAGCTGTGCTGATGGAGGAATGTGAGGGCTCCCTGCAAAGACAGGGTGTTGGGGAAGGTGAGACAGGCTGTAATAGCACCGGAAGGATGAAAGTGCACTGCATTCATTCCTGGAGGTCTCCAAAAGCTGATGGATGTGTAAGTCTTTGCAAGAGCAAGACATGTCTCCACAAGGAAGTCTGTGACGGGGTTCAGGAACAAAGACCCTGTATTAACCCACTAGTTAATGGCACTAGTTCTGTTGATTTTCACAGAGTTTCATAAGGATGGAAGGACACCCAATCTCTAAGAGCAGGATTTACCAGCTTTGTGAGTAGTAACCATTTTAAAACAAGGAGCTTAATTATTTGAGAAATTACATGAAAGAAACCATCACTTGTAGGGAGGGAAGAAGCCAGTGGGCAGCTGGATCTGAGACCTGATAGCCACTATCAAATGGAAAACAACTAGAAAGGACTCTACACATGTGAATTTAATAAAGCAAACCTTCAGGGGTCTTAATGTCCCCCATGTTGCAGACCTTTCTTTTCCCCTTTCATCATCTCACATTTAATAGCAGGTAATGAACTGGGAAGTCATTAATTCCTAACATCTGTTTATTGTCAAGTCCTCAAAATTCCACCACTGCTTTTCTCATGGACTCTTTTTTCTTCCAGAGAAAGCACTGCAAGCAGTTATAAGCCACTGTCAGCAAAACTGGAGAAAAAAAAAAGAAGACAGAAATGTTATAGCAAAGTAACCTGACATTTCCAAAGAGTTTTGCAGGCACTTTCAATCCAAGCCAAGAAATGACTGGGGACAGAGAATTACAATCAGCTCTTTGCAGCTGATCCATGTGCAGATGCTCAAAAGCTAACAGCCCCACCCCAGCAGGGAAAGCACAGCCCAGGCCCACAGACACACCTTAGATCCTCCCGCATGTTCCTAAAAAGCCAGGGCTGCGTGGACTCTTCGGAAGAGGCCGAGGAGGGATTTCCCCTATTGCCCGGGGGGGATCCCCGCAGCTCAGCGTCCCTCCAGCCCCACTCGGGACGCGGCGGGCGCTGGCCACGGTGCTGAACCATCGAATGAGCCCGAGGGATGCTCTGCCCTGCCGCAGAGCCTCTGCCTAATCACAAACAAGAATGAGAACATCTTTCCTGGTGTTTTCCATTTTTTTCCCTCTCCTCTTTCATGCCTATGCTTTCTATTTTTCTATTTTTTTTTCTTTTTTTCAGTAAGACACAGGAACAAGTTGCCCAGGGAAGTTGTGGATGTCCCATCTCTGAAGGTTTTCAAGGCCAGGTTGGACAGGATTTTAATCTGTCTGGTCTAGAGTAAGGTGCTCCTGCCCATGACAAAGGTGTTGGAACCAGATGATCTTTAAGGCCTCTTCCAACCCAAGCCATTCTATGATTCTCTTTCAAAAATTTCAGCCTGATGTGTGGCTTGTCCACTCAGCCCACCTTTCTGTTAATGAGAGCACAGTTTTTATTTCAAGAACTAAAAAGGAATGCAAATTATGGAATTCAAGTCTCTAATCACATGATATTAGGTCCATTAAAAAGCACCACTGATGAGATACAGAGATAGAAATGTTCAGTTGAAGATACTGCAGTTCAGAGTCTCCAGAGTGACCTTCTAAGTGAAATAAGTTTCCTCACTCACTATAGAAATTGAAATTGTGTCAACTCTCTGCCTGTGTAACAAGTTCATAACAGGAAGAAGATGAACTCAGAATGTTGCACTTTGTTCATCTAAGTGACTCAATGTTGGAGCAAGATAGTAGAGAAAGGTCATATATATTTTATAGATTAGACAATTTTTAACTTCTAAGATGATGCAGGTGGGTCTGAGGATGAAGACAGAATGGTGTTGTCAACCTTGACTTCATCAAGATTTATGACACAGGCACAGCATCCTTCTTTTCAAGCTGGGTTCTTAAGGTCTGACTCACTGGATTACTGTCTGAGGCTAAATAACCAGCTGGGCTGTCAGGTTCAGAGAATCTCAAGAAAGAGTTTGTTTGTACTCTTCCTGGAAGCTGGTTACAAACGGAGATAGCCACATCTTTGTCCTGAGATGTATCCTTTTAAAAATCTCTGTCAGTGACCTGGAAGAGAAGACAGGATGTACCTTATCAGCTTTGCAGGCACACTAAGCCAGGGGAGGATCAGGGGAAGAGCAGTTGGCCTGCTTGGGAACAGGGCTGTCATTCAGAATGTCCTGGACAGGTTGAAGGAATGGGTCAACAGGAACCCTATGAAATTGAAAAAAGCTGCAAGTCCTGCCCCATGGAAGGAAAAACTCATTGCAGTGGTGCAGGCTGGACAGGACTGACTGGGGAACAACAAGAACCCATGTGTAAGTTAGGGATGTGCCCTGGCAGCAGTGAAAAGAAACAAGTTTTTGTACTGTACTAACAGGAGTGTAGCTAGAAGATACTGGAGGGAAGAGATTATTATTCCTTTCTACCCATCACTTGTTAGACAACACATGGAATATTGTGATGGGACCAATTTTTGGGACCCCAGTAAAATAAAGAGTGATAAACTTGGGCAAGTCAGCTGGAGGGTCACCAAAATTGTCAGGGGCATGGAGCACATGTTGTGTGAGGGGAGGCAGATGGAAACTGGTTTGATCGGCCCAGAGAAGAGTAGTTTTTGGAACACCTAATACCAGCCTTTCCATATCTATGAGGAGGTTGTGAGGAAGACAGAGCCAGACTATTCACAATGATTTATGGTGGGAGGGCAAGAGACACTGGACATCAGATGAAAAAAGAGAGGGATGGTCTTTTAAAAGTGGTCTCATAGAACATCATTTACATAACATAAAATTTTGGGTTAGGGTACCCTGATGCTTGATATGGGATTCTCTTAGTATTGTAAATCAATATTTCAGTCCAAACAAAGTGTTGCTTATAATATTATAATATCCAAGAGGCAGCACTGGAACATGCAACTTGAATTGGATGCTTTTTTTCTTTCTTTTCTCAAAAAATAGCAAACAAAAGGAAAAGCAGTGACTTCAAGAAAATTCTACTTTACCAGTCTGGATAGTCTGTGCAAAATTGATGACATGCTTACAACATTAACTTTACCAAAGAGTCTGCCATATGCATTTGAATTCAACCTATTGATTGGTTTCTGATTAGCACTCAAGTTTATTTTCCAGCAGTATAGAAACAAATGCTCAGGACACTGTTGGAACTTCTGATGACCTTTTGGTGTTATTTTTGTGTCAGAGGTTTGACTGTGCAAAGTACTCAGCATTCTGGCCGTAGTTCAGCAAAGCACATAAGTACTGTTTGACTTCAGCCTCAGACTCCTGTGCTTGTTTGGATCAGGACCAAAGAGGCACTGCTGAAAATCCACCCAAAAGGTATGGTTTACACAGCTAAAAAAAATGATGCGGCCTTTTCAGTGGCCCTCCTCACTTCCATTTTGAAGTAATTTTTGAATAAATAAGCAAAGAAAATAAGCCAGCTAATTCTCCAGCTACATGGCAAAGGCATTATGTGAAGCTTTCTCTGTTTGGACTTACTCTAAGTCTTGTACTCTGACAAGGAGAGCCAATAAAGGGGTACACAGGCAAGTGATAATGATGTTGGTGGGAGAGTGACACTAAATTTTTGCAGCAGTGTTCCATCCCAAGAGGTAACATAATTTTATGTGTTGTTAGCAGCTATTTAGTTTTAGGTCAGGCTTTTATGATATACCCCAGCATTGTAATTTTGTAAGAAAAAACTACAAACAACCTTTTTGATCAGCTTGGTTCTCAACTTCATTAAAAGACAAGTTTCTAGTAGATTTCCTCCTCTACATATGCCCAAGTATACAAACTAAAACTGTCATCTCTAGCCTGTGCACATAAACACGTCATTTGTGTGCAATGGAGATGTATGTGGTGGAATGGCAAAGAGAAGGAGTACAAAGGCTTCCTGAAAGCACACAGCTGGTCCTGTGGCACTGGAACAAGGTAACCTTACTCTGGAGCCAGGAGAATGATGCATTGGCGGCTGTTTATTCTTATATTTACAGCTGAACACCACTAGATGTCTCCTGCTGCCAGTCCTACAGCGACAGCCACAGCTGTAGCAGCTGGGTGCTGCTACAGAGCCTCTCTCTGCCTGCTACTCTCCGTGCAGTTATACTCCGTGCAGTTTCATATGCACTGAAAAACACGTTATTACTGCTTGGGAAAGGTTCCAGGGTGACTTTTTTATGGCCTTCCAGTACTTCCAGGTGATGTATAGCAAAGATGGGGACAGATGTTTTAGCAGACCCTGATACAAGGAGTAAGGGTTTTAAGCTAAAAGAAGGTGGGTTGAGTCTACATATACAGAAGAAAATTTTTATATTGAGGTGGTGCATAGATTAGTGGTGGATGTTCCATCCCTGGAAACATTCAAGGTCAGATTGTTCAAGGCTCTGAGTAACCTGATCTAGTTGAAGATGTGCCTGCCCATGGCAAGGGCGTTTGACTAGATGACCTTTACAGGTCTCTTCCAACCCAAAGTATTCCATGATTCTGTGACTATTTTTGCTTTGCTGACTAAAGCTATGTGACAAGTTTTAGAAAAGGTGTGATTGCAGTATGTCCTGAGCACCTGTGCAGAGCTATTGGAAGTTTTCAAATTTTCTTCCATTCTTCTACTTCACCTTCCTGCTCAGCATTAGCTTTTTGGGGACAAGAGAAATTAGTGGAGGAAAGCTCTGATATTTGGCTTTACACCAGCAAAAGTTTGGTCAAGCTCAGATCCTTGAAGGCTTTTTTCTCCCTGAACATCATAGAATCATGAAATAGCCTTTGTTGGAAGGTATCTTAAAGATCATCTAGTTCTAAATGTCTTGTCATGGGCAGGGCCAGTTTCCACTGGACCAGTTGCTCAGAACCCCATCCAACCTGGACTTGAAACATCCAGGGATTGACATCCACAGCCTCTCTGGACAGCTTGTGCCAATGCCTCACCACCCTCACATTAAGGTATTCTTTCCTAATATTTAATCTGATCTTTCCATGCTCTCTGTAATATCTTGTTATGTCTTACCTGAAAAACTGTTTAGTGTCTTTTGCAAGCTGGAACTTAGATCAGAGCTGGACCAAGCCTGCTATGGGGTTTAAATGACCTTGTCATTACATGAGCTCACAGTCTGTACACTAATGAAATACACCCATGTGAACTTATGAAAGCAACTTGCTATATAGTGAATGGGAGGGGACTGACACATGGTCTGAGCAGTTCCTAAGTACATCTTAAGAGAGGACAAGAGACTTGTTTGTGCCCAGTCAGAGTGTTTGGGTTCACAGAGAGTAATGTTTTTTCTTACTTGCCACTACAAAACCTGTTTATCTGCTCAAGTACATCTGAGATACAAATATTGCCAAGTACAAAGGAAATCTTAGCTAATAATGCTCTGAAGACACTAGCCTGAATGATACACAAATTGCTTTTAGATTCTTTCACCACATGCCTGAAAAAGTGAGCTAGAAAAGAAGTTTCCTTATAGTTTGTCTAAACTGACACTGATATTCCCCTTTTCACTATCAGCGATTGCATATTAGATAAAGCTTGTCACTATGCCAACCCACTTAGAAAGGCCTTGGACAGGAAATAGAGCCAGTGAGGGACAGAAGTTCATGAGAAAGAGCTTCCAACATTTTTCCATCTGACAGGAAACTACAGTTACCGCAAAGGATTTCTTGACGTATTCGCTCCAAAACGTGGGTCAATAGTCAGACATTCAGCTCATGACTCAGGCATGAAAAATGTAAAACATCTGGCTCAAATCTATGCTATGAGCAGAGAGATTCATGACTTTAAGCTAAAGGCTCACTGGATCCACTTTTAAAGACAATTAATTTTATTTGAAAAACAACAGTGTAGGGACATTCTGCAATTTTCCAGTTGTTAGGAATGAACCAGTGAAAGGCCTTTCATCAACAGCAAATGGAGTAATCATAGAATGTAACACTATTCTGAATTATCAAGAAATAGAAAATGGTCTTTATTTTTGCACTTTTAAGAAAGTCTGAAATGTTGATCGTGCAGACAAATTGGTAATATTCAAACTAGGCCTCAGAAGATAATCACAGAAATCCATAGAGATGGCTACAGATCTGGCACAATAAAATCACATCCATCTTATTGATACTTGGCTAGTTCATAGCACAGCAAGGCACGCTCACATCTGCCTGTATGAGTCTCTTCAGACATGTCCACAAATTCCAGCTTCATGCCTAATTCTCTCACTTGCCATCAAGGGTGATGCCGGAACATGTTGCTGCCACCATTCCTCACCATCACTCAGACACCAACAAAGAAGTGCAATGGAGCAACTTTATTGGCTCTCTGTTTTTAAGGCCGATTCAGAGCCACAGAATTCTGATTCTGAGACATCTGGAGGAACAGCTGGAAAAAGTGCCTATAAAATCTGCCTGCTTGTGGTCAGTCCCTATCTCCATTTCTTTTTGTGGCCATTCAGAATAGGAAGACATGTCTGTAGTGGGGACTGAGATGCACTGGCGGTGTGATTTTTAATTACTTATGTATTCTTCTATGCATAATCAACCAGCTTTTTAATAATCAATTCTCAATTACTGGAAAAAGCATTCAGAAAATATCTCTAGGTAGTGAATTTTAGACCATTACTGTAGACATCTTGTGAGCCTATTTTTATACGGCATGGTTTTGTTTGGAATTCCAAGGTCTTTAGCATATCTCTTCAAGCAAATCCAGTTCCCATTTTTCTTACTGCTCAATAAACCCCTTTTCACAGGGGACCTCTTCCATGGCTTTCCCAGTCCTGGAGATAGTAATGCCTTTCTTACAGTAGTTACCTTTAATTTCCTTAAAAACTGGGAGCAGCTCTGAAGTCTGGGGGTGCAGATGGGCTCACGCAGTACCAGGCTCTCTGCTGGTTAGAGGGCAGCACAAAATGCAAACAATAAATAGGACAAACTCAGGAAGTGGCTTTAAATGTGTATTTTGTTCAGGATGAAAATATTCCCATGGGAACCAGTGCATCAGCTGCTTCCAGCCTGACAGGGGAAACATAATTTGGATGAGAACAGGTGGAATTTTTCCCAGTGTGTGAGTCATTTTTTCTCTGGCTTCCCTTACAGAGTTTGATAGAAATCCTAATGCAACACACACTATTTTTTTAAGTTCTTTGTTTTGCTCAAAAACCAATCAAATGGGCAACATGGAGGATGACTAAGCTGGGTGAACAGACCTGTATTTTTCAAGGTTGTTGATTTTGGCTGGAAATCTTGGTTTTGTCTCTTTGCTCTAATAAAATACAGATGGGTAACTTGGGCTGCAGATAACCTTCTGTCTTCCAGAAAAAAAAAAAATAAATTATACTCTATGGGTCATGAGTGCTCTTCCTACAGATGGGGAGAAGGACCAAGTAAAAACAGTATCGTTCTGTCACTCTTGAGTAGCCAAAATTTGATAAAAAACTTGAAAATCAGATTACAGTATGAGTTCATGAAACATCAGGAATGTCTGATTTTTCATTTCAGGTGAATTACAGGCCCTGGAGAGGCAAACAAATCCTGCTGGAGAAATATATTAAACAAGGTTAAGTTTATCATGCTCCTTTGAGTCCACCTCTGGTCCCCTAATACTGTTTCTGCCAAGGTCCCAATTATTGGTTTTTTATTGTGCAGTAATGACTGTTTCTGCAATCACTACTGCACAGAATCTGGGAATAGTATAGGCGCTACAGCACAGTACATATGAAATTTAATCAAAAATATCCAACACACCAAGACAGCTCGACTGTTAAAGCCAGGAGTCTCTCTTCTGTTGACTAGCTTGGGGTTAGCCCTGCTAGAAGCTTGTTTCTTTATTGATTTTTCATATGATGGGTTTTTTGTCTCCCAGGCAAGAGAAGCAAGCAACATCCTGTACTCAAGTATTTCTGAGATAAACAGAAGAGGGAGACCTGCACCATGAAGCTTCTTATGCTTGTGGCTTTTGAATCCCTCTGCTGCTGGCTGCCCCTGAAATGCAATAGAGCAATAGCCCTGAATATTCCTATTAAATGATTTTTCTCTAAGGTTTGAAGGGAAGTGGCAGATGAATGGTGACAGCTCAGGGTGCTACAATGTGAGGTTTTTTCATTAAGTGGAGCAGGAGGAGCTGGAAGCATTGGTAACTAACCCACCCCATACTGAACTCTCCAAGAGCATAAATCATCTTCCCATGAAGAGGAATTTCTCATCTGAAGTTTGTGTCATCTGCTGCACAGTGCCTTCAGGTTGTTGTGCCAGTCAAAGTTTCCCTCTGCTTCCAAATTTGTTGATACATCAATGCAGCATTTCATGGGCTGCCAGGTGCTTTTGAAGGCTATCCCAAATTTACATGTAGAATAGCTCAGGAATAGTCCAGCCTATCTGATGGGTGATGTACATGGCACAAGGGCAGCAGATGGGGAAATTGCTGGGTGCATTGTGCTTACAGCTGGCCCCATATCTGCCCACACAGTGTAGCATGGATCTTCAGTCACAGTCAGAATTTGAACCTCCAGCTCATTCCCATATAAATGATACAGATTACGAGCTATATTTAAAATTCAGTAGAAGAAAGTTTTTCCAACTTATAAAAATATTCACAGCTTCACCAACCTCAGGATGAAACCAACACCTTCAAAGGTATGACAGGGATAAATAAAAACAGCTGCCATGGAAAGCCTTGAATTCTCTGGGTCTTCTACTGTGCATGTGGGAAGCCTTTCTCCTTTATTTGAAAAACACATGGGTAAAATATGTATTTATGTGTATACATTTGCATTTATAAACATAAGTCTCAGTCCCAACACAGCTGAAATTGCAGTTATGAGGATGCTGATACCCAAACCCAGGGCTGTTTTGGCAAAAAATGTCATCTCTGGATATAAATGTTTTTGCTGAACCTTTTTTTTTTTTACAGAATAAGTGTATAAACCAGATTAATCTTTAGTGAAATTCTCCCAGAAAATATGTCAGACTTTAAATTTTTCCCCATGTTCTTTTGTGTTGACAGTTTTCTTCCAACAGTGTTGGCTTCTGCTAAAGGCAGAAAGACAGAAAAAACTGTTTACCATACCGGGTGCTGTTTGTTCTTCTCTGACACAAAAGTATTATAAAGGCTGGCATTGGAGGAGTTTTGCCCTGAGACAGTGCATCTTGATCGGGATTGTTTGGTCCCTGTGTCTATAGTGGAACTTTCTCAGGGACATTGTGGAGAATCCCACAGATAAGCAGGCAATATGGCTAAATGAATAAAAACCATAGTTATAATGAAAGGAAGACACAAATCCTGTCCAAGGCTCATATTTCACATTTCTGTGACACTCGTTGTCTAGCACTGCAGCCTGAACTGCCAGGAAAGGAGTTTTCTTTCCAGTCTTCTCTAAGGTCATGGTTGCCACAGAGCAACTCTGTCCTTTGGATAACAGAAAGACTACCCATAGGTGTCATGGTGTGTGGTGCAAAACCTCTGCTCTTGCCTGCCTTCATTCTCACCTAACTCTATCCTTCAGCTCTGACCTGGGATATCTCATTAAATAGGCCTTCTCACTTGAGATGCTCCCAAGAAAGATATTCATCTGAAGCCTTGAGGTCTTATTCCCTTGGCAAGGCTTGTTCCATCCCAGCAGTCCTAGCAATGCATCTCAAGCATGATCTGTCCAGCTGCTTTCCTCGCACAAGCAATAAGTGTTCAAATATCAATTCTAATTCTCATTCTTACAAGGAATCAGGCCAATCCACATCATGTCAGGCTGTGAAGCAGACTCTCCAGAAATTTACACCCTCCTATCAAGAGGTTCTAGACAAACATGACACAGCTTCAGCTTCGAAAGATGTTGGTAGGCAACATGTTGAATGCAGCTTTGTTTTTCATACAATTGTGGGCATTATTAATTGAGGCTGCATTTTAATGTTTCTGCTTCTGAGATTGTGGGTGGATGTTGGTTGTGGCAATTAGTGTCTGGTATTTCAGTATTCTGGTATGTTTACTTTTATAACTGGTGGATGGATGGGAGCTAGTTGCATTTCACAGAGTTGTTTGTGGCAAAATTGAGGGTTATAAATAGGATTAAAAGAAATGGTATGCCAGTCTCTTCTGCTTAATTCCTTATGTTATGTAAGAGTGCCATGAGCTGGAAATGTGCGTTTCAGGACTCTTAGATGACTTTGGGGTTTACAATTATAATTAACATATTTCTGTGGTGGTTGGGCTGGTCCTTTAGAGCTGTCTTCGAAGTTTTTTTTCGCAAAGGCAACAGTGTTACCTGTGTAATTCCCATGGTATGGTTTTTCCATCTACAGAAACAGAAATCTCTTAGTTGATGAAACATTGGTAAGGCTTCGCAGATCCTGGGGCATCCTCTAGGCATGAAACAGTATTCTGGTTGGCTTTCAGTGTGACTGGGAGCTAGGGAGATATGGAAGCTTGTATTTCACAGGACGTATTTCCAGCAAATATATTTAGTAGCAAATATTGCAAAGTTTGAACTTGGTAGTATAAAATTTAGAGTCAGGATCCCAATGATAGTCCCATCCTATAAATTCTGATGAACTAAAATGGCTTTTTATTTAATAATCTCCCATCAGGCATAAAATTAATATCTGGAGTTTGTAATGGAAAATGAGAGGGAGATCATCAGAATAATAAACAGCCTTGAGACTGGGACACTTTCCTCAGATTGGATGGAATGACCTAAATGTAAACTCTTAAAAAAACCAAATGCTAAATAAAAGTCTGACTTTGGGAGAGTTGGAGCTTACAAGGTGCTCTTCATGTCCCAGATATATGGTTGCATACAATCTGTTTTTCTGGGTCAATTATCAATCAGTTTTGACCAGTGATCTCATGCTGAAGTTGAGTAGAAGTTCATCAAAAAATTTGAGAGATTTTTGGGATTTGATAGCAGACATGCAAAAAAAAAGTTCATACCAACAGGTTTTTCCAGTCCTCAGATCATAACTATGATCATAACTGGGTAATTACTGAGTTGTTTGATTTCTGTCCCTGGGTGCTGCCTAAAATAAAATAAGTAAATAAATAAATAAATGAAATAATAATACAAAAATTCTTTGTTTTATTCATAGATAGGATTTTGCAGGCTGCAAATAGCACAGGGACTTGAAATCAGCAGAGATAAAAACTTATGAAGGGACTGGCTGCCCACACTGGAATACAACTCCCTAAGGAGAGGTTGAGCATTTGTATGTTGTATTTTTCATTGCATCAGCTTAATGTGAGGACCAGCTGCCTTTCAATGGCATAACTAATTTCTAAAGATGTAATGCTATCCTGGTTAAGTTACATTGTCATAAAACTAATAAACATAGTCTGCATGTAAGACACATTTCTTCCCAAATATTTTGTAGAGTTCTCTTGTAGACATGTATGTTTAACATCATCAGTGGCCACGCTTCTGCTTTTTAAATAATTTCCTAAAGCTTGGTCTCACACAAATAAGTAAAATGGACTGTATGACTCTTAAGTGAAAAGAAACACATGTATATTTATGTAGCAAAGTTCAACATACTTCCATTTCAACTGTCAAGTACTCGATATAGAAAGCAACCCTACCCCAGAAAGATTCCTGCTGCAAGTTTAATTGCAGACCTCTGACAATTTGTTCCCTGAGTGAAGTACAGCAAGTTCTGTTCATTTCTCCTCTCCCTTTAACGCTGACTTCTGTGCATTTCCCGTGTGAAGTCATCCAAACAGATTTGCAAACTCTCTTGTTTTCACACAAAGATAGTGCCCTGGGATCCTGGCTCCTACATGAGACAAACACCCACCAGTGCTTCCAAATTAGAGGGTCTTGCTATGCTCTCTATCAGATCGCTGACACACTTGGTGGCCCCAACTGAGACCCCACCAGGCACTTTACAAGCAGAAAAAGAAAGACAGCTTGTCGGATAAAAAGGTGGTGGAAAGGAGGAATGATGCTTGGGTGCAGTGAGATTAAATGACTGGCTGATGGCCACCCCTTACCAGGACTGTGAATAACACCCAAAGTGGTGTTCCATTCTGTGATAAAGCCAGCAGATCTCCTCTTGCAGTCCACCAAAACTCTTGGCAAAATGTCAGAATTGAAAACACAAATTACTGAAGTCGAATGCATCCTGTGCTCGCATTGTGAAATGACTGCCTGCTCTCTTCTTTTGTTCCACAGTTCCTGTCCTTGTATGCCAAATCACAGTGAACCATAGCAGCAAGCCCATTTAGTGACTCTTGAGTGAAAATAAAAATCATGAAGTTGTCATCAGAAATGATGTATGTAATTAGAAGACAGAAAATCTGCTAGGCTGCCTGAAGGCTTATGCCAGGATGCAGCCCACTGTGTGCTCCCTGTGCTGACTTCAGTTTTCTGAACACAGTCTGATAATCGAGTGGGCTCAGGAACTCCCTCTGAAATGACAGAAGGATGGGAACAAGTGATACTCAGGCGTGTCAAGCTCATCTGCTATTGTCATCATGATTCCTATGGTGCCAAGTCTGTCTGATGTTGGACAATGGAGGCTAAATTCACCCATGATGTAACTCTGCCAAAGGCCAACAGAGCTCTGCCACTGGAGGGATTAGTCCCTCCTAAATCTTTTTCAGAATGTTGGATGTGGTGCAGCTGATGTGTTAATGACTCCTGACATGTGCTGCAGAACTGTTTTTGCAGAGCAGCTCACAGGGAATCTCTCATACAGCTCAATCGCTATTAATTTACATTACTGGAGGTGGTGTGCATTTCCCACATGTCATCTTGAAAACAGACACCCAAAAAAAGCTTTAGTAATGAAGCAGATCACAATGGGAAGCAGCTGTGATCCACACAGCCTCCCAGTGAGGGTAATTCCAGCTCCAGCAGTAGAAAAGTAAACAGAAGGGCTAGCTAAATGTGGGCATGTGGATGGTGCTAAGAGAGCAGGAGACCTGAAAGCTGCTTTGTAGCAAGGCAGAGAAAGCTTCAGGAATGGAATAAATGAGCTGCCTCCTTCCTCACAGACACAGCCTAGCTGCATAAAATCTCCACCATAACTTGGCTGAGCACTTGATGCTATAAACCTCATATAGCAATGCTTTTAGGCACCATGCCTCTGAAATGCTGGATTTATGTTCTGGGTGGAAATTAGAGTGTGTAAAGCATTTGTCACTTTTCCTTTTGTGGAGAAGCAGAGTACTGTGGTTTAACTCCAGCCAGCAGCTCATCCCTACACAATTGCTTGCTCATCCTCCCCTGGTGGGATGGGGAAGAGATTTGGAAGAGTAAAAGTAAGAAAACTCATGGGTTGAGATAAAGTTAGTTTAATAGGTAAAGAAAAAGCAAAACAATAATTCATTCACCACTTCCCATGGGCAGGCAGGTGTTCAGCCCTTCCCAGGACAGCGAGGCTCCATCACATGTGACTTGGGAAGGAAAATGTCATAATTCTGAATGTCCCACACTTTCTCCTTCTCCCCCAGCTTTATCTGCTGAACATGATGTCATATGGTCTGGGTTATGCCTTTGGTCAATCACGGTCAGCTGGCTTGGCTGTGTTTCCTCACAGCTCCTTGTGCACCCCCAGTCATCTTGCTGGTGGGGTGGGTGAGGAATAGAAAAGGCCTTGGCTCTGTGTAAATCTGAACAGTAGCTGCTGTAGCTGAACAGTAGCTAAAAGATCCCTGAATTGACAACACTGTTTCCCGCACAATTCCAAACCATAGCCACATACTAGCTACTATAGAAAAAATTATCCCAGACCAAACCAGCACACAGTGCTTAAACATGAACTGGAGAAGCCTGTTTTTCGAAATACACCACAGGAAGGGAAGAGTTTAAGACTTAATAACAGAATTGCAGGACATGTGTGAAACTTGTGACTGAAGCACCTTCTACAACATCCATTAATCATGGGAAAGAAATACTTATTTTCTGTGAGCATGTGCACAGACTGTACACTGGGACATCTGGGGAATGTAGACCCTGTTTATGAGATTGCCTTGTGAATATACTTTTTCAAGTCAATCTGAAAATCAGGCCCGCACCTCCAATTCCCTCCTGTCATTGTGCTGTGCTGAGCCGGCCCATGGCTCTGGTGACACCCTAAATTCCCCCACCTTCGGGCTCCTCTGTGGAGGCAGGGTATAGCTGGGCACGGGCTCTGCCCCCTCCCCAGGGTTTTTATCAGTACAGTGTGGTTTCCCATAGCTGCCAAGAGCGGGGCACCCTGGCTGCTTCCAGGGCTGTGGCACAGGGTGGCTTCTGTGGGACAGCCGTGACACCTAGTGGTGACACACGCGAGATCCCGGGCAGCCAGGAGCTGCTCCCACGGCCAACCCTTGAAACAGACTGTAGAAGTGGTTTGTCTTCAGACCCGTGATGCTATAGGGCTGTCATTCAAATCTAGAATAAATACCAAAACTGGGCCTGTTACAACATACACCAGTACTCAAGCCCAAACCCAAGTTATGCCACTTAAACTCGAGCCTAAAATTTATGAAACTGGCCCATACGTAATTAGAAACTCAGGCCAAAAACAACTGTTGTTTAATCCAGAGTGGTCCCTTAAGCATATTGAATTGCTAATGCAAATTAATATTTCAAAGGTCCAGCCAGCCTGCTCTCCATTTCTGAAAGCATCTTTGGAGACCATCTCACAGGTCTTCAGGCTCCACGAGGTATAAAGAAAGGGAATCAGCTTTCTGTAAGAGCACCAGTGGGAGCACAAGAACACATTTTCAAAGGAACTGCACATATTTAAGGAAGTTTTGCTCTGCTCAGACTCCCTGGCAACCTTTTGAGGAATCCAGTTTCCCGGTGTCACCCTCCTGATTCACACTCCAGCAGTCTCTGTGAACCAGCCCTCCTGCAGTGGGTGTGTAGCAATCACACAGAAACCCTTCTGCACACCTTGGGACCAGTTCAGATGATGAACAGAAAAAACTATAGGACTTAGACACAGCAATGCTGGGAAGTGAAACATTAAACTTCTAGTTTGTATGCATCCAGAGCAAGTTCCAAACCTCTGTTTTAGTTCGAATGCTGTCGTCGTCCCCAGTGATCATGAAATCACAGAATCACAGAATAATGGAATTCTTTGGGTTGAGAGGGATCTTAAAGATCATTTAGTTTCACTCCCCTTTTCAAGGACAGGTTCCACTAGACCATGTTGCTTCAAGCCTCATCCAGCCTGGCCTTGAACCCTTCCAGGGATGGGGCATCCACAGCTTCTCTGGGCAGCCTGTGCCAGTGTCTCACTATACTCTAAGTAAAGAACTTCTTCCTAATATCTAATCTAAATCTCTCCTCTTTAGTTTGACTGCTGGATGAAAAGCTGCACATGAGCCAAGGACAGAGAGACAAGACATTCTCTCTAGGTCTGGTCGTGTTTCTTACCATAGATCTGTTTGTGTCACAACAACCCCAGGCTGTGCTACCAACCTGGGGAAGAATGGCTGGAAAGCTGCCTACCAGAAAAGGACCTGGGGTGCTGGTTGACAGCAGCTGAACATGATTCAGTGTGTGCCCAGCTGTCCAAGAAGGCCAATGACACCCTGGCCTGGATCAGCCATGGTGTGGCCAGCAGGACCAGGGCAGTGACCGTCCCCCTGTACTGGGCACTGGTGAGGCCACACCTCAAATCTTGTGTTCAGTTCTGGGTCCCTCCCTGCCAGACGGACACTGAGGGGCTGGAGCATGTCCAGAGAAGGGCAATGGAGCTGGGGAAGGATCTGGAGCACAAGTCCTGTGAGGAATGGCTGAGAGAGCTGGGGGTATTTAGCCTGGAGAAAAGGAGGGGGAGAGAGGACCTTATCACTTTCTACAGTCACCTGAAAGGAGATTTCAGCCAGGTGGGGGTCAGCCCCTTCTCCCACGTAACAAGTGATAGCACAAGTGGGAAGGTTTTAGATTGGATATGAGGGAAAATATCTTCACTGCAAGAGTTTCAAGCACTGGAAAAGGCTGCCCAGGGAAGTGATGGAGTCGCCATTCCTGGAATTATTTAAAAAGTGTAAATGCAGTGCCTAGAGACATGGTTTAATGACCTGGCAGTGCTGGTTTAATGCTTAGGCCTGATGATCTTAAAGGTCTTTTCCAAACTGAATGATTCTAAGACCCTATGATTCTACATGGGGCACACTCCCAAAATTGCATGCCAGTGGTCTACACTGTTCCATCCACACAAGCTACTGCCTGCTTTGCACTTCTGTGTAAAGTGTAAAATGCAAATTCAAAGTTTATATCCAGAACCTTTCCAAAGCAGCCTGCTGTACTGAAAGTGAGAAGTGAATGCTGGTGAAACCAAGGGCAAAGAGATCTACACGAGATACCAGAAAATCTGAGAAGTTTAAACCAGAGCAGAAATGTGAGTGAGCTGTGCATGCCTCAAGGGATACTCAGTGCTCTGCAAGTGCAGGGTAAATCATTTACAGCCAATGGCAGTGTGATGAAGGTGCTGCAGGGGGAAAGAGACCAGTTAGACCATGGGTAATGATTGACTACAGGTGAAGGTCACAAATCTTTGCAAATATACAGTACAGTTAATGTTATGAAAGGACCCGAGTTATGTTAATGTTATGTTACAGGACCTGAGTAGGCATAGGAAGAGCGCTGGGGTGGCAAATTTTGAACCAGTACAAAAGCTGACAGCCATGTATTGGCAGGAGACAAGCAAGCCTGTCAGATCCTCAGTAGCAAAGAAGAGAAGGGAGTGGCACTTTTGGAAGCCCCAGATGGGAAGGTCTATGGAAATCTTCATGTCACAAATTGTTACAAGCTTGCATAACTTGTAAAGCATCTCCTTTTGTGTCTCTGTGGCCCTGCTAAGGAGGTACCTCAGAACCTTCTCCCAGAAGACCCAGAAACTGCACGAAGTAACATTGTTTAAAAAGTATGAGAGCAAAAGGGAGTAAGAACAGCTTGGGAACAAGATTTCACAGGGGCACATTGTGAAAATGCCAGCAAATGGAAGAACTAGGTGAGGCACAATTCACACCACTGAGAGCAAAATGCAAATAAAACGAGAGGGTTGTGAGCATGGCAGCTTGTTGAAGTGCACCATGAGTAGCTGACACGCCAGACTCCTTATCAAAGGTCCCTTATCTGCCAGAGCCAAGGCAGGGGGTGCATTTGTGCTGCTGGAATACAACAGGTAGAGGAAAACATGTCAACTCCTCCATCAGGTGGTCCCAGCTGTCAGGGGACTGGACAGTTTTTAGAGCCAAGCACAATTGACCAGTAGCCAAGTGAGCTCCTGTGTGCCTTGGACAGGGAATTAGCAGCACAAATCTACAAAATGCTCAGTCCTTTGCATTAAACTAGGGGAAAATAGTCCCAAAACTACCCTGAACCAAGAGATGCCAGAGACGCCTGTTCTTCAAATAACATTTTCTTTTAGCAATGTTGGGAGGAATAAAAACGTCCCTTGATAATTTTTGTGATAATTTTTAAGACTTATAAGTGTCCTTTCCACATCAGAACTTATACCTAAATATGTTTACTTCTAAACAAAGGGTGTCTGGAGCTGAATGTCAAGAATACAGAAAACAGAGAGGATGAGAGGATGGCATCTCTGGGCAGTCCCTCTCTGCTTGCAGACTCCATTTGCATAACCTAAAACCAGGTTAAATTCCAGGCATTCTTACTTTATTGGACAAATTCTTTCCTCCTTCCAAGTCTTCAGGCCTGTGCCTTGGTATAAGGCTGTCCTTTCACTCCTGAGGGGCAACCTCTTCAGTTGTTTCAACAGAAAAGCTTCCTACACAATTCATCAAACAGAATATTTACAGCAGTTAATAAAAGGCTGGGCACCCTAGGACTTGGAGAAATGCACCTCTCGGTGTCCACTACAGAGGGGACAGTATAAAGTTGCTGTGTTACTGCCTGTAGAACAACACTGCTTATGCACTGCTAAACTGACAGCAGAATAGGTTCATTATTCCTCATTCTTGAATTAATGTAAAGGCAAAAGGATCATGATGGATGCTAGATGGAACACAAGGTTTGATCCTGTTTTCGGTTGTCAGATCCCTACAGATTTTTAAGACATGGTTCAGGCTGCTGCTGACAGCAGACTTGTTTTCCTATACTTCCTCTTGCAGGCATGGTGAGGTTGAGGCATGGGATTGAAGCAGTCTGTGTCTACCAAAGGAAAGAGGCTGCTCAGGAATGAGAAGGTCCTCTAGAATTTGCAGCTCTTGCACTCTGATTTGATGAGGATGCTCTCTATCAGCAGGGTGGAAGGAAGATTGACCTGGAAATAAGGAGAAGTCCTGTGTTCATTACTGGGAAATTCAGTTTTCAAGTGGAAATGGAAGATTTCTCCTATTGTCAGAGCTACAAGCTTGTCTTTGGCAGCTGTTACAGACTCATAGAATAGTTGAGGCTGGAAGAAATCTCTGGATATCATCTCATCCAACTCCCCTGCCTAAGCAGGGCCATCTGTGACCAGTTACCCAGGACCATGTCTCACTGGATTTTAACTATCTCCAAGTATGAAGAGTCCACAGCACCTATGAGCAATCGCTTCTGGTGTTTGGTCACTGGTTTTGTTTGGAGCAAGAAAAAAGAAAAAAAAATGTTTCCTGGTATTCAAGTGACGCTTCCAGTGTTTCAGTTTATGTCCAGGACCTCTAGTCCTGGCATTGGGCACCACTGGAAAGAACCTGGGTCCATCCATCCTCTTTGCACCTTCCCTCCAGGTATTTATCTACAGTGATGAGATTCCCCTTGAACCTTCTCATCTCTGGGCTGAACAGTCCAAGCACACTCAGCCTTTCCTTACAGGAGAGGGGCTCCAGTTTTTTGCATCATTTTTGTGGCCTTTTCTCATTCCCAGTGCAGGGGCATACTGGAGAGAGGCCAGTGGTGGTTGATGGCATAGGGTTGCCCCGACTCTGCTGCTGAATGGTGAGTACAGACTTACAGGAGCTGTTTTCTCCAGACTGGTGTTCCCAGAAGGGGAAAAAAATCACTCCTTTCCCTTGCACTGCAACTGCCCCGATGAATGAGCCATGGCAGGTTAGTGGGCAGTGAGGTCTGTCGAGCCCACATGCTGGTTTCTCACATTTCAGTCAGTTTTTTTCACCTTTCTGTCAAGTAAAAATAGCATATTTCCCAGGGACTTTGAGTCTGGTGATGTGGGAAGAACCACCTGTTGAAAAAACACCAGGGAAGTTTTCCTGCTAATTTGTCAAAGGCAGAATTTAAATCTATCTTTGTGGAAAAAGGACCCATGAGAACCAAGTCCTTTCTGGGGGCTTAACATGTGGTAAAAGTTACAGGAGCATTCAGGAAAGCATGGTAGTTTATTATTAATGAATGTAGCAGTTCACTGAGAGCCCTGCTGAGGTCAGAGATGTTTTTCACTTCTTACTCCATGGGAATGATATCAGGGCTTACAGAGAAATAAAGCTTTCCCTGGCTCTGAGACATGTCTGTTGGAAAGATCCACCTCAGATTGGGCAGGCTGGTGTTATTTAGCCTTGTATGATACAGCAGCTGGACAACCCTGGTTCGAAGGCTTTTGCTGCTTTGGGATACCTTTCTTCATCCATGGGTATGTGGCCCAGAAGGCAGAAACCCTGGGTGATAGACCTGTGTGCCTGGAAAGACCATGCAGGAGTGTGGGGAGAGAGCAGTGCTACCACAGCAGGAATACCCTCAGTCCTGTGGACAGCTCTCCATCACCATCTGAGCCTGAGCAGCCCACTCACATCACATTCTGGGAGATTCTAACCCACAGCCTTCCCTAAGCACTGAACAGGGCAAAAGTCCTGCCTCCCAAAGGATCTCAGAACCTCTTACTTAATTTAGTGTGAGAAGCACCACTATCCTATTTTTTCTCAACAAAAGAAGTGGAGAATAGGAATGCCTGAGCTCCATGGTGGATTTCTAGGACATCCAAAGTCTGGGAAGCATTCTGCTGGTCTTCAGGATCTAAAAATGAGTTTTCAGGCCTTGTTGTTGGAAAATAATTACTGTTTAGAAACAGCACTTAGAAGTCCAGCTCTGGCACTAGTGGGGCATTGGTGGGGTATCAGGTCTCAGCCATTTGTGGTGGTGGTGTGGCATCCCTGTGTGCTGGCAGACCTCAGGCAGCGTTGCTCAGCCACATTTCTGGCTGGCACAAAAGCAAGCAGGTCCCTATCCCTGCAGAATGAGGTTCTGCTACAGCTTGTGCAATTAGAGGTTTGGTTAGAGTTTGAAGAGGATATGGCAATTGTGCACAAGGTTATCATTAGGAGAACTTTAAATTTAAACCACAAATATACATACATACATATATATACACACACGCACACATATGTACCCTGCACTTGCTACTTATCAACTAATTGTGCCTGTCCTCAGAAACAGAGATTTCCATTTCCAACTATTTCTCATGATAGAGCAAGAAGGTCTGCCCTGTACTATCTTAACCTTATAATCACTGTGCAAAAACACAAATGCGAAGAAAATTTTGTGGCATATACAAAGTTAACACTAAACAC